>MU773144.1:4189-24009 GCA_026770625.1 Nicotiana glauca
CTTTTCCGCGTACTTCAGACTATGTTGTTTTACAGTATATTTATGCTATTCTGGTAGAGGCTCTTGACTCATGACCCCCAGATCTTTGGGAGGTTGTTCAGTATTGTTGATTTTCGGATTATTTCTATCTATCAGTTATACTTCTAGTTTAAATGCTATTAATGATTATTAAACAAATGGTTTTAAGCGTTATGCTCGGGTTGAGAGTGAAATTGGTCGGGCTTGCCTAGCAGTTGTGTTGGGTGCCATCACGACTGGGTTTGGGGTCGTGACAGTTTAGCCTTATGTAATAATAGAGGCGGTGCTTAGCCTCAGGCAAAGTAGTGGAGACTGTGCTCAGTCTCAGGCAAAGAAAGGCATTGTTTATCCAAATGCAATAATAGAGGCAGTTCTTAGCCTCATGCAATATAGTGGAGGCTAGGGGTGTTCAAAAAAATCTGAAAAACCGAACCAAACTGAAAACCAAACCAAACCAACCAAAAAAATGATACTTTTTGGTTTGGTTTGGTTTTGGTTTTGAATTTTAAAAACCGATCAAATTTGGTTTGGTTTTGGTTTTAATAAAAAAATAACCGAAAAAATCGAACCAAACCGACTATAGGTGTAGCTATTTTAACTTTATTATTATATCTATATGTGTGTGTGTGTGTATATATATATATATATATATATATACAAAGTTTCAAAATTTTATAGTGAATATTAATCATTTGCACTTTTAGTACAGTTTTTTACCTTTATATTCTAGTTTGATTCGTAGTTTTTTTTGTTAAGTGTAAGAATCCATTTCATGTTAAAATATATTTTTTTAATTGAGTCCTTAAATTATTCATCACTATTTGATTTAATTATCATCAATATATTTTAGTAAATAATAGATTTCTCAAAGGGCAATCGATTCGATAGTGTTACGTTGAAAATGTGATCGCCGAAATATATGTTTGGTAGTTATGTCTTATATTTAAGAAAAATCGACAAACAACCAAAAAAAATAGAAAAACCGACTAAACCCGACATAAACCGAATCGAGAAAAAGCCGACTTAATTGTTTTTGTTTGGTTCTAATATTTAAAAAACCAAATTACTTGGTTTGGTTTCTTTTTAGGTAAAAATCGATCCAAACTGGACAATAAACACCCCTAGTGGAGGCTACTTAGCCTCATGTAATGTAATGGAGACAGTGCTTAGTCTCATACAAAGAAATGCAGCGTTTAGCCTTATGCAATGATAAGGACATTGCTTAGCCATATGCAAGTAATGAGGGAAGTGCTTAGCCCATGCAGAAGAAAGACCGTGTTTAGCCTTATGAAAGAATGAGGGCAATGCATAGCCCTATGTAAAGTAATGGAGACAGTACTTATCATCGTGCAAAGAACGGTAGCATTTAGCCTTATGCAATAATGGAAGCAGTGCTTAGCCTTGTGCATTGTAGTGCAGACAGTGCTTAGTCTCATGCGAAGAAAGGCAACATTTATCATTATGCATTAATGAGGTCACTGCTTAGCCCTATCAAAAGAAAAGCGGCGATTACATATACGAAAGCAAAGTGGTTCTTATCTTGACATATTTATGCTTGGCGACTTCTATCGATGCGAAGATAGTGGTCTTGCTGTAGATATTTGTGGACGTATTAGTTATGTCCATTGTGCCTGCATCCAAAGAAAAATCATGAGTTTTGGGAGAAGGTCGCTTCATGTTCTCGTTTCCTCATTTTGTCTTTGCTCCTACTTTGCTTCTTTGTTCAAGTCACCCTGGGTATCATATGGCTATTATGGTTTTTTAAAATATGCATTACAGCTAATCGTTTGTAAATAATGCAATTTCTTTAAAATATAATGTACAAAAGTAAATAGTTTGGTCGAATCATAGGCTATGACATGCTTTGACGGGAGAAATTTAAAAATAGCCAGATTTACAACTGGTCGCTCAAAAATAGGCCAGTTTCAAAAGTGATAGCGAAAACACTGTTCAAAACCCAAAAAATATGCCAGTATATTATACTGGAGTTCCAGCATAAGTACACTAGAGCTCCAGCATAATATACTAGAGTTCCAGCAAGTATAATTGTCTTGTATAATATACTGGAGTTTGGAGCACCGGTGCTCTAGTCTCCAGTATATTATACTGGAGTCAGCAAAGTATACCGATCCAGCATAATATGTTGGAGTTCATACACAGGTGCACCGAACTCTACAGTATATTATGTTGGACCGGCCTCTGTTGCAACAAAATAGTGGCTATTTTTCATTGATTTCATAAATGCTGGCTATTTTTTAATTACCAGTCTGGAAACTGGCTATACCGTGCTATTTTTACCGCTTTGAGACATTGCGACCTTCTTAACTCAGAATTTTGAGGACTCACTTAAAATTCTGCCTCGGTTTAATGCATACTTCTGGCGATACTCTTGTTGGAGATACTTGACGTAATGAGGGTGATGAAAACTCGAAATGCTACCTTGGTTTCTTACCATTGTGGGGAATGAAGATTTTATTATAATGTGACCGAACCCATAGGGCTGCTTATGTATCCCCTCTTAAATGGGAATCAGGTCAACCGTATTTCATGTTACATCAAAAGAAAATTCAAATACAATCTCAAATATAATATCTCTTAATGGCGTCCGAATTGATAGGTTTTGTCCACACTTCTCTGTCCATCTCTACAAGTATGAGTGCTCCTCATGTCAATACTCGGTGAACCATGTAATGACCTTTCCATTTAGGTGAAAATTTTCCTTTTGCTTCATCATGACGCGGGAAGATCCGCTTCAATGCCAATTGCCCCAGTATGAATTTCCTCAGCTTAACCTTCTTATTGAAAGCCTTCTCCATTCTACTCTGGTACCGTTTACCATGACACGCCACATTTACCCTTTTACAATCAATAAGAACCAATTGCGCGTACCGGCTCCGTATCCATTTTGCATTATTAAGCTCGTACCGGTAGGCAGTAATTATTTAAAAGTTTTAGTGTAGGCATTTATAATGAGACATGAAAGGATAAATGATTAAACAAGCAATGTAATGAAGTAAGTGTTTTAAACATAATAACTCTGAACAAGTATCACAACACAAAAATCTTCTAAATTTCCAACATCGATTGAACATATACTAACTTATATCAGTTCAGATGAAGGATTACTGGAGAAACTCAAAACAAAAGCTGGCACAATATCATATTTGCTTTGAAAAGACCACATATCAGGAATATTTAGAAGTAAGAACGCAAACATATATAATTGTAAGAGTTTTAGCATTTACCTATTTGCCGATTTGATGATGCATAGAAAAGAATCACCAAATTCCATTAGCAAAGTAAGAATAACAGCAAAAATTCCAATATCCTAGTGTGCCATAGTTCACAGGAGCTTTGAGCAAGCTCCGAGCAGTCCTCGTACTATGGAGGTAGTTAGAGAAGATTCCGGTGGACTTGGCTTTCAACCGGCCACAACCAAGGGTGCAGAAAGTATAGAAGAGTGAGAGTTGAGAGAATAACAGTGGTGGTAGAAATCATTGAGTTTTAGAGGAAAAAATGGGTTTATATAGTCGTAAAAAATCAACACACAAATAAGGAAATACAGTCAATCAAACATACACGATGAAAAGAACATGCAAAAATCAATTTAGAATCGGATTAGGAGAAGAAACAAGGTAAACCCTAGTTTAACAAGGATCATAAATTGTCCATAGATCTTGGTGAATCAGACCCTCACATCCTTGCCATGAATGTGAACAAATGAAATATTGTCCATATCTCGAAGAGTGTAGTCGATTTCCCTTGATTTGAAGATTGAGACTTTTCAAAAAGGGGAAAGTACTACGTAACACCATAGTCATGTAAGTAACAACGAGGAAGGACAAAGGTAAGTGATCATGGAAGGAATCCATGATTTGATCGGATTCGGAGAAGATTGGGAGAAGACGGCTAGGGTTTCTAAATAAGGGAGAGGAGGAGTGTTTAGGGGCGTCTGTCTTGAAGAACTGAGTATTAGAGTTTTGGGTTGGGTTGTTTAAAGAGGGGAGATGGCTTGTGGGCCGTTGATATTTAAGATCAACGGCTGAGATAAAAAAGAAAGAGTGGGGCATGTCAACAGGAACGGGTCGCGACCATATTTAATAATGGGGTTGTTTGGTTTGGGATAGGGGTTATTGGGATGAAGGTTTGGGGTGTTTGGGCCATTAATTTGATCCAAAAATTGGCATAGCTTGGGCCAGCTTTAAAAATAAATAAATTAAGGGAAAAGAATTATTTCACACTGTGCATTCTGAGGTAAAGTATAATTAATATGAGACTTATTAATAATGAATTAAATGATTTTAAAGTCATAATATGAATATATATTATTTTTGGATATAAAATATAATGTTTAGGAAAAATCGTATTTAAGTTGCGGAAAAACCGACTAAGGAATTGCCTTGTAATGGAGCTTTTTGAGCAATACATTTCATGTGCTATATGAGGTCTTTTTGGGATATATTATATACTAAATTAAAGGTGTTGGAATTTAGTTTCCAACACCGGATAATAAGATATAAGTATCTGAAGATGGGTCAATGCTAGGGTGCCAAGCTAGCGCCTATTTGACTTTTCAAAAGCTGATATATATAGGTCCTATGCCATTTTTCTCTTCACTTTTCATAGAATACGGAAAGAGAACTTCCCTCAAACCTATCCTTAAGCTCTCAACTTGGGTTTCAAAGAAGATTAATATCTCGGGTACGAAATCAAGAAACGATAACATTAGAACGATCACTACGACGTAAGTATCATTATACCGCGTGTCTTTTTCTTTGTAGTTTGAGTTTTGCAAGGTAGTTCATAGTTAAGAAAATGCTTAACTTATGTATTTAATATTTTAAATATCAATTAAGGTTGATAAATTTATTTCCTAATAGTTAGAACTCACGGGACGATGATCAGAAGCCGTGAGTTTGATTTATTTAACTTTTAGTGGACTGTTTTGTAGTCCACTCGTGTTGGCATATTGTGCTGCAGATTTATGGAGTTTGAAGTATAAAAGGCGCGGAGAAATTCCATATGTGGTAGGGTAGTGGACTGGTCGCTCGCCGTTGTAATTTCAAGCTAATTGATAACTTGTTGTTTGGGGTGTGGTATGGTATATTTGGGTTTTTTTGTTGTATGAAAGGTCCTGAATTGTGGTTAGGTTTTTTTTGAGTTGCTGGTTGTATCGTGTTGTTATCTCACCTATAGTAGTCTTGAGGGAGCAGTAAAATTAGGGGAAATATTGGCTGTTATATTTTAGAATCGAGTTATCGTTTAAGATACGTGACATACTAGCGCCATATAAGTTGTACATGTATTTATTTGTTATAGGGTTGGAAAGCTAGTTGTCATAAGCTTATTGTTGAGTTGCACTGACAACTTGAGGTATGTTAATGTTTTTTCTTCTTTCCTTTTGGCATGATCCATATGATACAACGAAATAAGCAAGCACATAACTTTCATAAATGATTCTATTCTTAAAAGTACTAGGCTTGCCTATGTTCTTGATTCCCCATATGTCTTACTATCATATCGTCTATTCATAAGTCTCATAACATTCCGAGAGATCTTATTGACTTACTTCATTACGCATTGCATTCATTTATGCATGTATATTGACCCATGACCAGATGGAGTTATATACGCACATAGTATATATATGTGGTATAGGGAAAGATTATGGCGTTATATATGCACCACCACCTGATTAGCCGGTACACACTAATGATTTCTCCTACTAAGGCCGAGATGATATGATGGGTTACCCTCAGAGGCTTGATGATGTTACGTAAGAATATACCTATGCATGATATGACATTCATACACATATGCATGATATTATAAATGTTTCATAATTCACAGAGCTATTCATACTTTAGGTTGAGTCTTTTACTCCATATTTCTTTCATGTCTTTTATATAGTGCTTTTTATGCCTTACATATTCGGTACATTATTTGTACTGATTCCCCTATTGCATGGGGCCTGCGTTTCATGCATGCAGGTGAAGGTAGATAGGATGATGGACCCTCTTCTTAGGATCCTTACTCAGCAAGAGTTGGTGTGCTTTATTTGATCCGGATCTGCTATTGCGTTTTGGTATGATACTTTTGTATACATATATATGGGTATGACAGGGCACAGTACCATCCTTTATACAGTTGTACACTCTATTATACGTCTATAGGCAGTCATTTATAGTTGGATAGTATGTGGACTTTTCGGCTCGCCTTACCGTATTCTGTATATATATGTGTGTGTGTGTGTTTTGGCCATGTTTTTCCGTGTATGTTATTCATATGAATTAGTAGTTTATTTCCCTATGTTATGCATGACCTACACTTATTTCATGTTTACATTTTAAACATATGCTACGGGTAGAGTTCGGGCAATCGTCACGGCCATGCCCATCGGTTTGTGTTGTGAGAAAAGTGGTATCACAGCAGTTCCATCCTAGGGATGTCTACAGACCATATCTAGTAGAGTCTTGTTTATGAGTGTGTTATGCACCACACTTATAAACAAGAGGTTGCAGGACATATATGATTTTATCCTCTCTTATTATCTTTGATCGTGTGATATAAGGATTCATTTTCCTAATAATATGTTATATTTTTAGTGATGCCCAAGAAGGCTACAACTGCCCATAAGGGCAAGTTCAATGCTAATGAAACTACAAGTAGAGCGCCATGAGTTACCAAGGCTTCGAGAGAGTCGCATAGTGAGATTCCATCTTAGACTCCACTTACTTTGCCCTCTCCAGAGGAGAAGGGCACCAGCTCTAGAACCCGCTCTAGTACCCCCATCTCCTTTGCAAGATACACCGAGTAAGGAGATGAGCGATGCTATTCAGGTATTGACTCGATTAGTGGCCACACAGGCTCGGCTCCAGGAGGTAGGTATTGATCATGCAGATAGGGCCATTAGTGTGAGGGTTCATGAATTCATTAATTTGGATCCTTCGGTATTTATCAATAGGATGCAGAGGACTTTGAGGGTAATGAAGGCCACTGCGACTGAGTCGGTTAAGCTAGCTTCCTATTGACATGGGAATTGTCCCAAGGTGAGGATGCCCTTCTAGTAGTATGGCAGGAGTTTATAGAGGCTTTTCTTTGTCATTATTTGCCATTAGAGCTTAGACGGGCCAGCGTTGATAGGTTGTGACCCTTCTGCAGGGTAATATGAGTATTCGGGAGTACAACCTTCAATTTGATTCTTTAGCCAGGTATGATCCCCATATTGTAGCTAATTTGGAGGATCGGGTTAATCGGTTCATGATGGGGCTGGAGTCGCACCTGCTTAATGATTGTATGTCGGTCTCACTTCAGTCATGCATTGATATTTTTTGTATTCAGGCATACTCTCAGGGTATAGAGGAGCGAAAGCATAAGTAAAGGGCCGATCATCAGCATGTTAGGGGCCAGAGTAAGTGAGCAAGACCTTTAGTTCCTTCTGGTGAGTTTCGAGGTGGTCAGAATAGCAGTACCCGAGGTATGTAGCCCAGCCATCGGCTAGTTCACCCCCTTAGTTTTTTGGTAGGAGATTTGATGGTTCCATATATTTAGAGCCTAGTAAGAGTTCTAGAGCCTCTAGTTCTCAGTATATATAGGTAAGTCAAGTAAAATAAGGCCACCCTTGACACGATGTGCTCAATGTGGTAAGCAACATGTCGGGCAGTTCCTTGTGGGGTTGGGTGTTTGTTATACTTGTGATTATCCAGGCCATGTTATGAGAGATTGTCCGATGAGAGGTGGTGCGCGTATAGTTTAGCTAGCGGGATCTGTAGCTAGTTTGTCATCATCAATATGCCCCCTGGAAAGGTGTACAGGCACCAGTCAGTCATGGTAGAGGCATAAATGGAGCATCTAGTTCGATCGGTCCTCAGAACCGCATTTATGCATTAGCGGGTCGACAGGGTCATGAGTCGTCACCTGATGCTGTCGCATCTATATTATCAGTCTCTTTATATGATGTATATGCATTGTTTCATCCAGGCTCCACCTTATCTTATGTCACTCCGTTGGTTGCTAGCAAGTTTGGGATAGAACCTGAGTTGATAAAACCTTTTGAGGTGTCTGCACCTGTTGGGAATCCAGTTATAGCTAAACGGGTATATAGTGATTGTATAGTAGTAGTTCATAGTCGTTCAATAGTAGTAGACTTGATTGAGTTGGATATGGTAAAATTTGATGTTGTAATGGGTATGGATTGGTTGACTTCTTGTTGTGCTAACATTGATTGTAGATCAAAGATGGTTCAGTTCTAGTTTCTAGGGGATCCAGTTCTGGAGTGGAAAGGTAATACTTCATTGCTGAGAGGTGGGTTTATTTCCTATCTCAAGGCAAGGAAGATGATCAGAAAGGGATATATTGTTCACTTAGTTCGAGTACAGGATGTGAAAGCAAAGTAACCAACCTTTCAGTCTATCCTGGTGGTTAATTAGTTTCTCGATGTTTTTCTCGATAAGCTTCCAAGCCTTCCGCTAGAGTGGGAGATTGAGTTTGCTATTGACATATTACTAGATAATCAGCAGATATCTATTCCTCCTTATAGAATGGCACCTACAGAGCTGAGAGAGTTGAAAGAACAACTGAGGGATTTGTTTGAAAGGGGCTTTATCATACCTAGTACATCAATGTGGGGAGCACCTATGTTATTTGTGAGAAAGAAAGATTGTTCCTTGCCGATGTGTATTTAATACAGGTAGTTGAATAAGGCGACGATCAATAATAAGTACCCGCTCCCGAGGATTGATGATTTATTTGATCAGTTGCAAGGTGCCAGGTATTTCTTGAAGATAGACTTAAGGTTGGGGTACCATTCAGTAAAGGTTAAAGAGAAAGATATTTTGAAGACAACATTCAAGACCAGACACGGGCACTTTGAGTTTCGTGTTATGTTGTTCGATTTTACAATTGTCCCAGCAGTATTCATGGACTTGATGAACTGTCTGTTCAGACCCTTTCTAGATATGTTCATGGTTGTATTTATAGATGATATTTTGTTTTATTCACGTTTAGAGGTTGAGCATGCATATCATTTGCGTATTGTGCTCAGAGTTCCATAAGAAAGGAAGTTGTATGCAAAATTCTCTAAATATGAATTTTGGTTGAATTCTGTAGCTTTCCTTGGACATATTATTTCATGTGAGGGTATACGAGTTGATACATAGAAGATTGAGGCAATGAAGACTTAGCCTAGACCCACGACATCGATGGAGGTTTGTAGCTTCCTAGATTTGGCAGGTAATTACAGGAGATTTGTAGAGGGATTTTCTTCTCTTTCAGCACCATTGACAAATTTGACTTAGAAGGCAACTTAGTTTTAGTGGACTAATGCTTGTGAGCAGAGTTTCCAGGCATTGAAGGACAAATTGACTTCAGCTTCGATTCTGACACTCCCAGAGGGGACCGATGGTTATGCTATCTATTGTGATGCTCCTGGCGTTGGATTGGGTTGTATACTGATGCAACATGGTAAGGTTGTAGCTTATTCTTCTAGAAAACTAAGAAAGCACGAGAAGAATTACCCAACCCACGATTTAGAGTTAGCCGCGGTATGCACTAAATATGTGGAGTCACTATTTGTATCGTATTCATGTTAATATCTATATAGATCATAAGATCAATCAGTATGTCTTCAAGCAAAAGGAATTGAATTTACGTCAGATGCGATAATTGGAGCTACTATTCTATACCATCTAGGGAAGGCGAATGTAGTATCTGATGCCCTCAGTCGTAGATCTATAGGTAGCCTATTATATTTACAGCCATGGAAGAGTGAGATAGCCCGTGAGATTCATTAGCTAGCTAATCTTGGAGTTTGATTTCTAGATTTAGGTCATACCAGAGTTACTATTCAGTACACGATAACATCTTATTTAGTAACTAAAGTGAAGGAATGCCAGTATGAGGATCATATGCTAGCTCATTACAGATATACAGCCTCTCAAAGGAGAAGACGTCATTTGAGATTACAGGAGATGGCTTACTCAGATATCGAGGTCAATTATATGTTCCTAATGTGGCAGGGCTATGCCAACAGGTTATAGGAGAAACTCACTAATATCGTTTTTCTCTTCACCCAGAAGCGACGAATATGTATCATGATATTAGGGAAATATACTGGTAAGACGAAATGAAAAAGGATATAGCAAAGTTTGTTGCTCAGTTCCCCAATTGTCAGCAAGTTAAGATTGAGCATCAGAAACCCGGTGGATTATTGCAAGCTATAGAGATTCTAATTTGGAAATAGGAAGTAATTAATATAGATTTCATCATAGGCTTACCTCGTACCCAGTGTAAGTTCGAGTATATATGGGTGATTGTTGATAGACTTACAAAATCAGCCCATTTCCTGCTTGTGAAGACTGTATTCAACATAGGATTATGCAAGGCTTTACATTAAGTAAATAGTATGACTTCATGGTGTCCCTATATCTATTACCTAAAATAGAGGTCCTCAGTTTACAGTTAATTTCTAGAGGTCCTTCCAAAAAAGATTGGGGACACAGGTAAGTCTTAATACAACATTTCATCCCCATATAGACAGTCAGGTTGAGCGTACTATTCAGACACTGGATGATATGATACAGGCTTGTGTGATAGACTTCAAGGGTATCTAGGATGATTATCTTCCGCTTATTGAGATCGCATATAACAATAGCTATCATTCCAGCATTCAATGGATCCATGCGAAGCTCTTTATAGACGAAAGTGTAGGTATCCTATCGGATGGTTTGAAGTTGGGGAAACTAAGTTAGTAGGACCAGAGTTGGTACAATGGGTAGTTGAGAAGATTAACCTTATAAGGGAACAACTATTAGCAGCTTAGAGTTATTAGAAGTCCTATGCGGATAATTGACGATGAGGCTTGGAGATTCATGTAGACGATTGGGTATTCCTAAAGGTATCACTGATGAAAGGTGTTATAAGATTAGGTAAGAAAGGAAATCTTAGCCCTCGGTATATTGGACCTTATAAGATTATGTGCAGAGTAGGCTTCACAGCATATGAGTTAGACTTGCTTTCCAACTTGGAGTCTATACATCCAATCTTTTGAGTGTCTATGCTCTATAAGTGTATCATAGATCCTTCTAGAGTCGTTCATGTTGACGATGTTCAAGTCACAAAGCGTAGCATATGAGGAAGCTCCCATTGCTTACTAGATAGACAAGTTCATAGATTGAGAACTAAGGGCGTAGTTTCAATTAAAGTACTTTGGAGAAACAAGAATGTGGAGGAGATAACTTGGGAAGCTGAAAAAGACATGAACTCTAGGTATCCTCACCTGTTTCCACTTTAGGAGGAGGATCCAACTGAGACATCACAACCTTTAGGTACGTATATGATACTTGATACTTATGTTAGTTACTGTCATTAGTCGTGCGAGGCCATTGGTGTTATTGATGATTTTGGCCCTGTGTGGCTTTGCATTGTTGGATTTGCTGTGTTACAGGTTGGTAGTAGTACCATTAAAGAGGAGACTCTAGCAAAATTTCTATAGATTTCTAGGAGTTTAACATTCAAGGATGAATGTTTCTAAAGGGGGAAGATTGTTACATACTTTGTGTCCCAAGGTGACGTATAATAAATATGAGATTTGTTAATCATGATTTAAATGAGTTTAAAGTCATAATATAACTATATATGATGTTTGGATATAAAATATAAAGTTTGTAAAAAATCGGAATTAAATTACGAAAAAACCGACTAAGGATTTGCCTTGAAACATAACTTTTTGAGAAATACATTTCATGTGCTATATGAGGTCTTTTGGGGACATATAATATACCAAATTGAAGCTCATGTAATGTAGTTTCCAATCCTCTTGACCATTTATTCATACGATGTCCAGATAAAAGATATAAGCGTATGAATATAGGCCAATGTTAGGGTGCCAAGCTAGCACCTCTTTTACTTTTTAAAAGTTGATATATATAGGTCCTATGACGTTTTTCTCTTCATTTTTCATAGAACACGAATAGCAAACCCCCCTTAAACCTATCCTTAATCTCTCAACTAGGATTTCAAAGAATATTAACATCATTGGTACGAAATCAAGAAGTGATAACATTTGAATGATACCGACGATGTAAGCATCATTATACCGAGTGGACTATTTTGTAGTCCACTCGTGTTGGCGTATTATGCTGCTGATTTATGGAGTTTGGAAGGATAAAGAGAGTGGAGAAGTGCCACATGTGGTAGGGTATTGGGTTGGTCGCTCGTCGTTGCAATTTCAAGATAATTGATAACTTGTTGATTTGGTGTGTTATGGTATATTAGGGTTTTTTGTTGCATTAAAGGTCCTAAATTGTAGTTAGGTTGCTTTTGAGTTACTATTTGTATCGTGCTGTTATATCACCTATAGCAGTCTTGAGGGATCAGTAAAATTCGGAGAAATGATGCCTGTTTTATTTTAGAATCGAGTTATCATTTGAGATACTTGATATACTAACGCCATCTACATTGTATATGTATTTCTTTGTTATAGGGTTGGTGCGCTAGTTGTTGATTTGCATTGAAGACTTGAGGTATGTTAAGGTTATCTCTTATTTCCTTTTGGCTTGATCCATATGAAATAATGAAACGAGCAACCATGCAACTTTCATAAATGATTCTATTCTTAGAAGTACTAGAGGTGCCTATGTCTTGATTCACCATATGTCCTACTATATATTATCTTTTTATGGGTCTCGTGGCATTACGAGAGACCTTATTGGCTTACTTCATTATGCATTGCATTCAATTATATATGTAAATTGATCCATGACCAGATGTCATTATATACGCGTATAGTATATGTATATTGGGTATGGGGAAAGGTTACGACCTTATGTACGTACCACCATCTGATCAGCTGGCATACGCTGATGATTTAATCCACTGAGGCCGAGATGATATGATGGGTTACCCTCAGAGGCTTGATGATGTTATGTACGTATATATATATATATATGCATGATATGACATTTATATGCATATGTATGACATTATAAATGTTTCATAATTCATAGAGCTATTCAGACTTACAGGTTGAGTCATTTACTCCATGTTTCTTTCATGAGCTGTACATACTAATCTTTATGCCTTACATACTCGGTATATTATTCGTATTAACACCCTTATTGCCTGGGGGCCTAAATTTCATGCCCGTAGGTGTAGGTAGACAGGCTGAAGGTCCCCTTTCTTAGGATCCTTACTCAGCGAGAGTTGGTGTGATCCATTTGATACAGAGTTGCTATTGTATTTTGGTACGATACATTTTTGTGTATATATATATGGATATGACGGGGTCTAGTCCCATCCTTTATACAGTTGTACACTCTATTAGATTCCTGCAGACAGTCATGTATAGTTGGATAGTATGTGGCCTTGTCGGCTCGCCCTACTGTATTCCATATATATATATATATATATATATATTTGAGGCATGTTTTCTTGTGTATGTTATTCACATGAATCAGTAGTTTATTGCCAGACATTATGCATGACCTACACTTATTTATATTTATATCTTAAACTTATGCTTAGGGGTGTTCGACAGGTAGAATTCGGGCAGTCATCACGGCCCATCGGTTTTGGGTCGTGACAATAAATTAATAAAATAGCTAAATAAAAATAAAAATACTATTTATGTAACTTAATGCTTTAAAAATAATAGACGAAGATTGTAAAAATTTGAAAAAGTCATTTTGGCCCTAAATAATATAATAAATGTAATTAATTTTAAAGTATAGGCTATTAATACAAAAATGTATAAATAGCGCAAAATAAAAATTGTAATTATATAAAATGATGTAAAATATTATTAAACATGCAGGTGGGTGCAAATAACAAATTTGGATGATTAAATCATCCCAAAATAATTTGAAGGAATAATTAATGAATATTTGAATAATTCAAATGCAAGAAAAAATTATTTTTAAAGCTTTAAAAATTATAGTAAATATTTGTATAATCCTTGTAAATTGGGTAACAGTGCAAAGTGATATATTGAAAGTATATGGAATACTTTATAAATATGAGGGAAAAATTGGGTATAAACAAGAATCTCCTACAGGCGTGGATACATATACAAGAGCACTCAGAGAATCACGAGACAAAACCAGATATGAAGAAAAATAAGTTGACACGTAGGAATAAGTAGAATTCAAATCAAATATAACTAAATCATCTCTATGGAAACTGGAATAATACCTGTGATACGAAGTCAAATGACTCTGCCTCAGGTCTAGCTGGAAATGCATAAAAACAGGGTTGGGCCCCGCCTACTCTAACCTCTTCCTCTTGGACGGGCTCTAATTGGCTGTCCTCCACCTCTAATAGCCTGACCTCCACCTCTAGAAATCTGAGCCCTGCCTCTAGCTGGCTGAACGAGCGGTGGAGCAACCAGTTCCAGAACCATGGCACGAGAACCCTATTGTGGCATGCCACCTTGTGACCTAGGGAAAAATTTTGCAACGCGCCTTGGATCTCCACAAGTATAATAAGCCCTCGGCTACTGTGACTACTGACTTTGGAACTGGCCCTGCCAACCTAGATAACCACCCTTATTTATCTGGATCAGAGGTGCACCAGTAAGAGCTAAAGGTGCGTTTTAGGCTAGCTGCTCAGGATGAGCCCGTAAGAACCACGACTACCTGAAGCATCGTGGGATACCTAAAGCGTTGACTGGATCGGCCTGAGGGGATAGACTTTACCAAATTAACCCCTATCTCCAGACGAGGAACTACTAAAATCACCAAAATAACGAGGCCTCTCCTCAAATACCGCCTGATCCTAACCACGGACTATCTCGATCTGTCAAGCCATATCTACGGCCCTCTAAAAAGAAATACCATCTCCGGTCTCCTTGGCCATCTGTAGCCTGATATTAAAAGTAAGTCCATCAATGAATCTCCTCACTCTCTCCCTTTTAGTAGGGAGGAAGATAACTAAATGGTGAGCTAGGTCCACAAATCGGGTCTCATACTGGGTAACACTCATGCTACCCTGCTAAAGGCATTTGAACTGCCTTCCGTACTCCTCTCTCAGAGTAAAAGGAATAAACTTCTCTAGAAAAAGCTACAAAAATTGATCCCAAGTGAGTTGTGGGGAACCTGCTGATCTAACCCCACTCATAATCCTGCCACCACCTCTTGGCAGAATCGGTCATCTGAAACACTACAAAGTCTACTCTATTGGACTAAAAAATACCCATGTTACGCAGCACCTCATAGCAGCGGTCCAAATAATCATGGTGGTCCTCAGAAGGTGCAATACTGAAGTGCATAGGGAAGAGCTTTCTGAACTTATCCAGCCTCATCAATATCTCAGAAGGCATTGTGGGCCAGTCCCTAGTCTGTGTAGCAATAATAGGTTGAACTACCATAACTGGCGGAAGTGCTAGTCTGATATATGGGAGCCATTTACTTCGGAGTGTGAGTAACGGGAGTCTGTGCTCCTCCCCCAGCTTGAGAGACAGTTTCTGCCACCGGAAATGCACCAGTTCGGGCCATACTTTTCATGAGGTCCACTAAGTTTACTAGAGCGTCTTGAAGCACGGGAGTGGCTATAAATCCCTCTGGGACCTGAGCGGGTCAGACTTGTGCGGTATGAGCTAGGATCTACTCCTCATGATCAATTTGAAGCTCCATAGTGGGAGCTACTTCACGTGCTCTAGGCTCAGCTTTGCCTCTACCTCAGCGTCGGACCCTACCCCTAGTAGTGGCTGCAATAGGGGGTTGTGGCTCCTACCCTGTTGTAGGTGTTGTGTGTAATCTCACCATCTGCGAGAAAGCAAGAATGGAATAGCTCAAACATCAATGATATAATAAAATCACACGATACGGGAAGAAAGAATTGAAATTTTTCCTAAATCTCTATAGCTACTAGAAGATAAGTACAAATGTCTCTGTACCGATCCTCCAAACTCTACTAAGCTTGCTCATGACTCGTGAGACCTAATAAACCTAGTTCTCTAATACCAACTTGTCACAACCCAAAATTCACCCTCGAGGTCGTAATGGCATATAACATCCACTTGCTAGGCAAGACAACATTGGTTAACTAATATAATAGTTGAACAGTTAAAAATAGAATAATAATAATTATTAACGATGATTAAAATTGAAATACATGAAATAAACCCATCACATAACACGGTCTAACTCAATCCGAGAAGTATGGTGTCACCAGTACATGAGCAATTAGAAGTCTACAAGTATAGATTGAAATAAATACAATTGTTCTAAAGAGATAAATAGTAAAGATAGGAAATAGAATGGGACTTTAAGGCCTGCGAACACCAGCAGCTCTACCTCAAGTCTCTGAAGCAAATATTATCCGGGTAGATGAACCTCTAAACACAGTTGGGACCAATACCAGTGTTTGCATAAGAAGTGCAGAAATGTAGTATGAGTACAACTGACCCAATGTACTTCGTAAGTGTCGAGCCTAACGGTAATGACTCGACCAGTTATTTTGAGAATTTGAACTTCACTCGGTGGTTTGAGGGCATGAGTAGCTCTATATGATTTATTACGACTTGTGTGTATCATCGGTTTCGATCTCCGGGTGATTCGAAATTAGTTTGGAAGAATGAATTTCATAGTTGAAGCTTTAAGTTGAAACAATTGACTAAGTTTGAATTTTTAGTATTCGACCTCGGATCAAAGTTTTGATGATTTTTTTCGGTTCGGATAGTGATTTTGGACTCAGACGTTTTCCTAGATTTATATTTGGATAATTTAGAAGGTTTTATCACTAATTGGCGATCGAAAATTTGAAGGTTGGAAACGTTCATAGATTTGACCAAGGTTTGAGTTTATTGATATCGGGGTCGGATTTCAATTCCAGAAGTTATAGTAGGTCCATTATGTCATTTATGACATGTGTACCAAATTTGAGATCAATCCGAGGTGTTTAGGCTTATTCGCCATTTGTTTTAAATTTTGAAAGTTCATTAACTTCATTAAGTTAATTTGAGGTGCGATTTATGATTTTGATATTGTTAAGTGAAATGTGAAACGTCAACTAGGTCTGATTTATGATTTGGAACTTGCCTGCAAAATTTAGGGTCATTCCAAGTTGGTTTGATAGCATTCGGACACTTGGTTGCAATTCTAAAAGCACTTGAGTTATCCTTTCAAATTTCATGTGTTTAGATGTCTGATTCATGGTTTTGTGTGTCATTTTGGTGATTTGACTGCACGAGCAAGTTAGCATGATTTTCCTAGACTTTTGTCGATGTTTGGCGTGGAGCCCCGAGGGCTCGGGTGACTTTTGGGATGGTTTCAGACCATTTTTAGGCCATTTTGAGTTGTTGTTTTTTGTGCTTCAAGGATGTACACCATGATCGCGAACATTTGGTCGCGTTCGCAAAGAGCAAACTGCAGTTTGGGGCCTCATGAATCGCTGAAGCTTATATCTTTCAATCTATAAGGAATTTGGAGATGATCCAAAAATAAAAGTTTTAGCCCTTTGTGTCTAGTTTTCAAAAAATCAAACCGTTTGGAATTTGGAGTTTTGTATAAAAGTTATGGTAGATAAACCCTAGGCAGTGGATTTAATTTCCAATTTCGGACCTTTGAGCCATTTATCCATATTTTGAGTAGGGGGCCTCGGGATTTAGCAATTTTGGGGCGATTTTTACCATATGGATTAGGGTAAGTATTCTCTACTCGGTTTTGATTATATTTCATGAATTAATCTTCGTTTTCGACGTATGATTATTTATTTTTAAAGATCGAAAGAATTTTTTATAATTTCATAAAATAAATTTTGAGTTTTGAACATCTATTCGGAGTCGGAATTTGGTAGATTTGGTATGGTTGGACTCGTAGTTGAAGGAGCGTTCGTATTTTTGTAACTTTTGTTGGATTTTGAGATGTGGTCCCCACATTAACTTTTGGTTGACTTCGGGTCGAAGATTAAAGATATGATTTTTATCAATTGGAATTATTTTCTTAGACATTATTTGATGTATTTCAGTTGCTTTTGGCTAGTTTCAAACCGTTCGGAGGTCGGTACACTCGGGATGAAGGGATGACATTTTTAGAGTATTGTGTAATGTGATCGGTATTGGATTTGGCTTGCTCAAGGTAAGTAACACTTCTAAATATGGTGATGAGGGTATGAACCCCTGAATATACGTGTTATGTGTTGGTGTTGAGGTGACGCACATACTGGGTGACGAAAGTGTGGGCATGCACCATGTGAATTATGACTTGGTTCTTTCTATGGTACTGTGTAGCTACCTAATACTATATTTTTTTTTTATCAATGAGACCTCCACGTGCTAGAGTAACTGAGTTGTGATCCATGTTAGAAACCATGTTTAGGCTATGTGCTTATTCTGTTGGGACTCACTAAGGTCATATATGTTGTTGAGTTACTTTCTTAAATTACAGTTACGTACATATCATATCTGAGTCTCTATTGCTATTTATTGGTACATTATATCATTATTTTTCGGCTGATTTTTCTGACATTGTGAGCTTGGGAGACTGGAGAGATTGATGGTTGAGTTGGGTCCTGAGGGCCGAATTGTGATTGATATTGATTGGATCGGGCTGCACGCCGCATTAGGCTTTATTGATTCATGCTATGATTGGCTTATTATAGCGCTTGGGCTGGATCTGCCCTTCCGGAGTCTACACACCCACAGTGAGCACATTTGTTATTGATTCACGAAGCAGCAAGATTTATTAGCGTTTGAGTTGGATTTGCCCTGGGCTAGATCTGCCTGTACAGTGTTGAGTGACTGAGTGTGTTGAGTCACTGAACGTGATGAGTGAGAGTGTGAGACAGTGAGATTGAGTACTCTAGGATTGTGGGTACATGAGTTCATCACTGTGGTGCATTGCATTGACATGTATACTTGACAAACAGACATAGAGATGCATTCCCTCATGTTACATAGTTTGTGACATTTATGACTTCACATACACATTGACATGTAGGCATAGAGATGTACTTTCCTCATGCTATCTGATAATGAAACATCTTATTTATTGTTGAAAGGTTTTGGGAAAAATCACAGTTTTTTGGACTTACTCATATTTTGGTGATTTCGGTGAAGGAACTGGGTTTTACTTTTATACTTGAAAAGCATGACTATTTTTCGTAACTGTGAACGAGCTGAGCATCATATTTTTGAGTCATTACTTGTATTGTTTTTCTTATATTGTTACAAATTGCTCTTGGCTATTGGTGTTGGACTCTGACCTTTTTACAAGCTCGTCACTACTTTCAACCTAAGGTTAAGTTTGTTACTTATGGAGTACATGGGGTCGGTTGTACTCATATTACACATCTACACCTTGGGTGTAGATTTTTGGATGATTAAGTTGTTGTGTATGGCGGAAGCTAGAATTGAAGATGTACCTACATTCTGGCCATAACTGCCTCTTGTTCTTGGTAGCTTTAGAATTTTTAATCTGTTCATGTATATTTCAAACAGATGATATATTTATTTCATACCAGCTTTGTAAACTCTAAGTTTTAGAAGCTCATGATTTGTACTGCCAACCCTTGGGAAGTGTATTAAAGTTCATTTATTTCATTACTTATTTTCTCAGTAAATCTCTTTTGAATCGGATTGTTTGGATTGTTATTATTTGGCTTACCTAGTAGGTTGGGTTAGGTGCCATCATAACTAGTTAGATTTTTAGGTTGGGACACTAACCTTGACGAGGTAGTGACGAGGCTATGACAAGATACCTACATAATTATTATACATATAATTATATAAATACCTATATAATTATATATATATATATATATATATATATATATATATATATATATATATATATATATATATATATAAA
>MU773147.1:3041-19114 GCA_026770625.1 Nicotiana glauca
TATATAGTACCTTTGAAGTCAAAACTAATTGATATTCAATCAAGCAAAAATATTTTCCTTACACGACAATTTCAGCCTTCCAGATGTCCTTCTCAACTTACGAGCTCTATCATGACACATTCTCGGAAATAATATCAACTCCCAAACATACATAACAAGGATGACAAATAGACACTTGGCATGAGTTAACTATCCATTGACTTTACCTTTAATAATTTCCACTTTACAATTCACATTCCACCGGATATTGCAATTCATGGTAACAACAACATCTCAAAATTCCATCACGTGGCATCATGCCATCAAGAATGTCATTTCATAGTAACCAAACAGTCATGTGTTCATAATAGTCCTTACCAGCCATTAATGTAATCATAAAGGTGTTCATCAACAAGAATATAATTTCATTTCAATCAACAATCCATATAAAGTCAAGCCATGATGATTCTTTCCAGTACTGCATCATATAGGATATTACCATGATCATATAGTTCAACAAAATCAATTCATTCCCCTATTTTATCACTACCTTCTTAGACATAAACATATGGAAACACAAAGTACATGAGGAACAGTTACGGGGAACATCATACTCCTAGTGAAACCTAATGTGGAATACACTTATGTTACCTTTATTATCAACTTACATAACATTTACAGGGGAAAATATGGAGAATAGCCTGCTCACCCTCCAAACTCTAAATCTCTAGGCGAACACTCACACTAAACTCTTGATGACCTTCAATAATTTCTCTAAGATGTGCCATCATAAACTGACCATAAAATTACCTATCCAATACATATATGATCACACCCTTTGACTTGTCTGAACTTACAACGCCCAATGGATCTAATACAGTGAGGAAGAATAGAGTTCAAGATCAGGCTGGAGTTATTCAGGAATCCATTAATGTGCTGAACAGAGCATTTCATGAGGTTATATGCTAAGAGACACAGAAGGTTACTACTAACAATACTGAGTGGTTAATTATTATGAGGACATCAATTATTAAAAAAATAAGTCATAGGGGTAACTCGTACATTGGAAATAGGAACCATTAAGGAGGAATACTCAAGTACGTGAACCACTCGTTTTCTAGAGTGTAGGGAAAATCCGTTTATCAAGAATAAGAATACTCTGGCACCTTAAATGTGATACGGGTTTGAAAATACAAGCAGTTGAATTATACTCTTAACATTACTTGACGCACGGAATCTATGCCACAAGCCCGTGAGGATGAAAAGAAGTTGAACACTTATGAGATTATCATATTTCAGACAGCTTAACCCTTCCTGATAATTGATCATATATGATGGAACTCACTTGTTTTTCAAATCAACATGCTCATGATATGTGCAAAAATCTGAAGGCATCTAATCTCACCCCTTTCTAAAGTAAAACAACATAACTCGGATATCTAAATGTTGGGATGAAATCATGTATTGGTTAGAGGCATTCATGATGCTCCAGGAAGAGAGACAAATGACACTCCTATCCACCCAAGGGGGTGTGATGCCAAGGGTATTCCCTCACATGAAAATGATATAGTCAATTATTCTATAAGTCGAGTGAGAAGAAGGCCACGTAACCCATCCAATCCGACCCATTTAAGACTTTGGAAAAAGAGGATGCACTTTGGTTTGAAATCAGGGAAATTTTAGCCTGAGCTTAAAGGAAAATCATAACTTTTGAAACCCATGGGACAAGCCCTTGTAGTCCTAGAAAATCGATAATAATGGCGAGGAAGTACTTAAAACCATTACGAGTTGGTATAAAACAAGACCTCAAAGTGCCCACATGGATAAGTTCGAAAGAATGAGATGCCTTAATGCATTTATCTCGGAGAAGTAACCTGGGCTAGCTGGTCACATGGACAAGTGGAGAAGGTAGATGATTGTTTAGGAAAAACTCTCATAAGAAGTGCGAACAATATCTTTTTATCCTAACAAAAGGAACACGTCCTCATCCATAACGTGACAAGGCTTCCTCTTTGATGCCATGAAACATAGATGAATTCTACAATGAGAGTTATTGGATGAAGTAGATAGTAGGGTAGCAAAACTAATGAGCACTATTTGGAACCAACGAGCATAAACCAAGTTGAATACATTAGAAGTCTATAGGAAAGGAGAAATTTGCCCACTCTCAGGGCGCTCGTAGAGTACATAAAAGTGAGGTTAATTAAATTATATAATATAGTTGGATAACTAGTCGAGACACTGAGATGATATAGATTGAAGATTATGGGTAAACAACACATGATGCAAGACAAATTACAGGAAGTGAGAGAGCCTTGTGGAAGTAATCTCTACATTGTAAACACTAGGAATGGTGTCAATACAAAGCGATTACGAGAAGCTACCCTTTTTTTTAAAGAAGATCTTTGTATGAAGTCACGTGATGTATAGCTCTAGAATTCAAAAATTCAATTGTGTTTAGCAACTCAACTTTATAATGAAGCATTACAACACACTTCTATACAACCAGCTATTACAAGCCATATGGGGAGATGCTATAAGACTTGATTGAGAGAAAGGTTTTGACATACGAATGTGTTACTAGGTTTATTTCTCCTTGGCCAACCCAAAACCAAAAGACGAGACTTTGACTGATAAGCAGATGTTTAGACTAGCACAAGTATAGATAATCCATTATTGGAAAGAGATCATTCCATTTCAGCAATTGCGGCATGATATCATCCTTTGATGAATCTTGAAGTGATATGAGAACCCAATATTAGAATAATCATGGGGGGTTTGTCGTGCTATAATAAATCAAAAAGGTGTGCTTGATCTTGACGGAGAGCCTAGTAAGGGTCTTTACGAGATAGAAAGTGTTACAATTTCTCATAGAAGGATATGTTCCCTCATGGTTAGCGAGCAAGTGTGGGGGAAACTAGTACAATGGATTCACTAACTAAAGAACAAAATGAACACATGTTATGGGGGTGTAAAGAGAAAGTAAATATTTGATATGAGCTGGACATGCTTCTGCTATAATAGCTCTTAACTGCAATATACGACCATGCCACGGGCAACCACAATACTAGGACAAGGGGAGCTTCCTACTACGTGATATCCCAAGTGGACACGAAAGTTATGGAGGCATAATATCTTCCTATGACGGGGATGTGAGGATCCCCAAATTTTGAGAGAGACTTTATGCACATTGTGACCATTTTAATTGATATGTACTCACTTGATAGGTGTTATGTATGCTCTTATGTTAGTAGGCAGTGAGAAGCTTTCATGATCATATTTGCAAGAGAGTAGATTGACTATTCAAACTATATAATCCATATTCACAACTGAGTAAAACTATGACTCGAGAAGGATCACAACGCTGGGATACTTTGCATGGAACTTGACACCACATAGGAAAACTTTACATGTATAGGCTCAAGCGAGTAGATTTTGTCCAATTAAATAAAAAGATTCTGTACGAAATTCATCAGATATACTCTCTTAGTGAGAATTTAGGAAAAGCAAGTGGGAAGTATCAACCCTAGAGTTATAATTCAATTCAAGGGCATAATTATAGAACTTAATTCCATAGGAGGTTGTGAATAATAAAACTGTGATCGGGAGACTTTGTAAATAATACGTCTCATTCAAAGAGTCGATACACGCAATGTTTTGTTATTCAATATCTTGTTAAGACCACGTTTATGAGAACTCTTCAATATGGATGTACATATACAATGAGTAGAAATTCTGATTTGACTCACTTAACGATGTTAGGTTGATAGGGTAATAGCTTAATCGATACCCCTCGACTCTACATCTATATCGTACGTAGGTAACATACTAATATAACATATGATCTGATGGTGCTGAGACATCAATAGGGACAAGGACACTCCCTCTTAGCGATATGTTTTACCAATCCATCCAAATCTCAATACATCATCCTAACAAGTCCTTGGGCAATCCACTCGGACTCAATGGTACAATCCCTCCTTACATGCCTCAAATTCGCGGATTATGGCATCAAGGTTACCAATCTTGAGAATAAGACTTAGAGAGAAAATTAACTCCCTAACTTGAGTTCTATTTCACGATTGGAGTATCAAAGAAGGGTGAAATTCCTAAATGTCCGAATAGCCTCCAACTTAAAGATGTGGTCGACAACACACCGATAAGAAGGACTCTACTAGACACGGCTCCGAGACATCCTAGGACACTTTAAAACCTTAGGCTCTGATACCAAGTTTGTCACGCCACAAAATCCGAGGAGCGCGACCGGCGCTCAACCGAGTAAACCCGACCGAGAAAGCCTGTTAGGTCTCATTCTACCCAAGCTAACTCATGAATAAATACGAGATGGACTCCATTAACCAAATTCTATAAACATATCAATAACGATTTCCATTTCATTTTCATTAGCAACTTCATTCGCCATAATAAAGGTATTACAAGTTTTATACATCATTGCCAAACATCATTTCAAGCCCCAACCTCTGGAGGCGCGACCGGCGCTCATTCAAGTGAACCCGACTGAGCAAGCCTTACCGAACACTTTTTGCCCCAAATCAATATGAATATGGAACCCATGCCTTTCATTAATTTAGACGAGAATACATGGTGCATACTACATCATTGGTTCATTTCATGTCACAAAGATTTACCGTACATAAGCTAGCTTCAAGGATTCTATAAGTGTTACAGTTTATAGAGATCACAAGTTTAGGATTACAACATATATAGTGGACTCCCCGAACACCCGTACATAACCCACACTAGTGTCTTTGGAGCCTCTAAAGATACAAAAGATAAACATAACTATGCCGGCAATAAGGCCCCGGCTATACCTCAAAAGTGGAAAGCTGTAATAACAAAAGATACGCCATATAGCCCCATGGAAGAAAGTAGAGAAATGCTCCGCTACACACGATCGGCACTATCTGCTATGGAGCCACCTACAATCATAACACGAATGTAGCGCCCCCAACAAAAGGGACTTCTGTACATTTGAATTGTACTGGTATGTATAACTAAACACCATTTTAGTAGAAAGAACTATCAAGTAAATACAAGCAATTAATACGGGCAAATCAAGAAACAATTCATATAATCTTTCATACAATTTCCACAACATAGATTTGGGCATATCTATCACATGCTCACCACTACTCTCATTACCACCGCCATCTCGAGCGGAGTCCGGCCATGACCCGACCGGCTAGGTCACCTCATTGGAGGCATTACTATCAGTAAATAATTCATTTCCCTTATCCAGAATTCAATATCAGCACATTACCACCATGTGTGCGTCATGGTGTCCGATCACGACCCGATCGGCTAGGTCACCTCAATGAGGCATTACTACATTCTCATTAGTCAACACTTCGAGTCTTTATCCCACACATATCATAACAGTTCCTGGGGCACTCATGGCCACCATCACCACATTGTTTCTCCTTTTCAATATTCATCTTACAAGTTGTCGTCATAGACACATATATCAAGGATAATTCAAGTTGCAATCACAGGTAAGTGAGCACATAGCTAGCATGAATAATTCTTTGTTTCAATATTGGCTTATAGCCCAAGTATTTCAACACATAACAGTATATTTCATCATTATCTAATTGTCAAGATTGGCACATTATTCACATTGAGGCACACCCTTCAAGAATATGTATAGATATATGTAAATAAATTAATGTGTAATGACAATCAATACACTAGCCAATTCAACTCTTATCATATTTTCGTAATGACAACGGAGCTCAATTTCTAATAAAAAGGGGTTTTAGCCATACATACCTCAATAAAGCTTTTCCTTACTCTTTTACAATTTCCGGAACTCTTAGCACTTCGATCTATTGAGTAAGAATTACAAATTAAATCGAGAATTAGAGACGAAACTGAAGTTCTAGCTTGGTTTGAGCATATCATCAAACACTAAAGGTGCATTGTGATCTTAGCCCCTTTTTGTGAGGAATTTCTATCATTTTATACCCCCAATTGCCTTCTTTTTAGTTTTCTACCTTCCAATATCCTATGGTTTGACATGCATGTAGAGAACATCATTCTTATACTCTTGAATTACTTCTCTACTGGCCCCATGTACCTAAGTGTAGAAATAAGAGCTGAGATTATGAATCTTACCTCTTGGGAATGAAAATTTAGGTGTCTTCACTTGATTTTCTTCAATGTTTTAGCAAGGCTCAAGGGGAATTTGATGGGAGACACTTTCCACCTCTAAGACCCTCTCTCTCCCTCTAAAAGTCTCAGAATAATTGCTCAAAATAAGCTATAATATCGAATATATCAACAGGGAGGTCGGGCTAAAAATTAGAAAATTGGAGCCCCGAGTCAAATATGCGATCGCAGAGTAAACATGCGGTCTGCATAATGGACCGCAAAATGCTCCCCAAAAACTAAACATTCTGACTCAGTCTGCGGTAAGAATACGATCCGCATTCATGTTCTGCGATCGCAAAGTGAACCGCAGAACTGACCCACACAAAATTCAAAGGAAAATACGCGACGACTATGCGGTCCGCATTTCGATTATGCGACCGCATTTCGAACGCATAACTGACTTTAATTTTAACCAACATTCTGCCTCACTCTGCGACAGATATGCGGTTCCGTATTTCGATTATGCGACCGCATTCTGGACCGCATTTCTTGCATTTTTATGGAAACTTATTCTTAACTTCTTAATGCATTATTCAATCCAAAAAGGTTTGCGCCATGGCACGCAAGCTCGCCGCGAAGTATATTTATGAATTGTTAACACATGCTCCTAACTTGGCACCACGGAATCCGGGTTTTTGTGTAGGGATTTCACGGGGTCTTACACATCAATATTTCTCAGTTAAATTCCCATGCCCGACACTACCCACAACCTGTCTACGGAGCCTCTAAATACAATTGAAGAATAATATGGAAATGCCAGCAACAAGGCTCCGGCTATACCTTATACAAACATCAAAACAAGATCCCAAAACAGAAGTGTCATGAGCCACATAAGGCCCCGAAAGGAACAGGGCTCACCAAATCAGCTGACGAAAAATGATGAGGAGCTACGGTCGGTGGACTGGAGTACCTGCTATGGATCCACCTACAATCATAATACGAATGTAACGCCTCCGGCAAAAGGGACATCAGTACATTTGAATTGTACTGGTATGTATGAACAAACTTTGCCCCAAGTAAACTCAAACCATACACAAGTAGGTAACAATAATAGAAACAATAATCAAATGCACAAGAAAAGGAACAATCAAGCCAAACAAGTTTTCAATCTCTCCTGTTTTCCACCTTCCACAATTCCACACCAATGATTTCACAATTTGCTCAAATGTTTATTTCAATAGTGATTTCGATCACTTTTCCACCCTTATTACCTTGGTCATCCTTATTACCTCAGCCACCCTTATCACCATAACCCACACCTTATAACTTCGTGTTGCGGCGCGCAACCCGATCATACCGTACAGTTACAATTCACAAATAACACAACAACAACAACAATTCATAGAGAACAACAACAACACTTCTCAAGAAGTACCAACAACAATTCACAAAGAATTTTCATAACCATCAATACCATTGTCAATCATTTTCAACAATTCATATGCAATTTAAGTCACCACAATAATTACCCACAACAAGCCAAATATGTTATTACCACAGTTGTTCCAATTGCATCATTTACGATTTCCTTTCATCATTTGTTTCTCAGCTCTTACCACATAACTCTTTCACAATCACGCATTTAGTTTATTGCCAATTACTTGCAACATTATATCGGGAGACTGAACCACAAACACTCAAATCAAGCAAATAATAAGAATTTCACAAACAATCCACGTAGATATCACATACCAAATATTCGTACACCAAACAAGGTGATTTCGCAAAGGTCAAAGTTAGCCATACATACCTCAAAGAGCTTTTCCTTAAGTTACTACAACGTCCCAAAAATTCTAGCAAATTCAATCTATTTTGAGACATAGCAAAATTGAGCAAAAAATAGAAATATATTCATAACTCTAGCCCATTTGAGCATTTTATCAAATATTAGTTGAGCATCTTAATCTCAAATCTCTGTTTCATGGTTTTCCTTCATTCCCCAACCAAATCTCACTTATTTATGTTAAACAATCTTCCCATTAACCTAGATTTGACATGCATGTATACATAATACGAATACACCCAAGAATCATACCTCATCTACCCATCTTATACTCAAAACTCGAAATTAAAACCTAGGGTATAGAATCTTACCTCTTGGATGAAGAACTTGTGATTGGGTTCTTTGATTCTTGAAGATTGATGCAAGATTTGGATTATTTAAAGGTTGGGTTCCTCCTTCTCTCTCTAAAATGATCTCACCTCTCTCTAAAATCAGTAGAAAATGACCCTAAATGAAGCCCCAAAGGCTATATATTAAAATGGGGTCGGGTTCTAAAAATTAGAAAATCCACCGCAAAATGGGTATGCGGGCCGCAAATTCGTCGCAGAACTCGTTGCCCAGAACTGGGCTGTTCTGCCTCATTCTGCGACCATTCTGTGATCGCAGAATGGTTATGCAGTCCGCAGAGTTAAATCTGCGATCACAGATTTCACACAGAATCACATTTTTTCCAGCTTTTGGTAATTTGATCATAACTTTATGTAGCAATGTCCAAATGACGAACCGGTTGAAGCGTTGGAAACTAGACTCGAAGACATTTCATTTGATAGGTTATCCATCACCTAAAACCTTATAGATATTTAGATATGCTTGTTCAAAGTATGGACTAGTGCAAGATCATTGGGAATTTTAGCCTATTATGGACTTTTCCAATTTTTCTTAGACTTAGGCCTTTCCTTGGACCCCAAATTACTTACCATAAGACTTATACACATATTAACAAAATCCAATGGATTTACACAATATTAATAGCACATAAAAATATTATAATAAGCCTACATGACACCATGAAATCCTAAATTACTTAGCGAAAATTTCTGGGGCTTTACACTACGGACTTCCAAAACACATTCCGATCACGCTACTAAGTCCCAAATCACCTAACGGAGCTTAGAAAATCATAAAAATCCAAATCTGAGTTCAATACTAAAAAGTCAAGATTGAGTCAAACCTTTCAAATTTAAAGCTTCAAGCTGAGAATCATCCTTCCATATCTATTTCGATTAACCTGAAAACCAAAACTGACGATTTACATAAGTCACAATACATAATATAGGGCTAGTCATGCCCGAGAACTGGCGAGGGAAGTGCAAAAGCTCAAAATGACCGGTCGGGTCGTTACATCCTCCCCCACTTAAACATACGTTCATCCTCGAACGTGCCCAGAATTGTTCCAAAAACCATCAATCGTTGAGTAACCTTACCATGCACATACCCGGGGGTGATCCCACGTCAGCCTATCTCATAGGTCCGATTACACTATGTAACTAAAATTTCACTATCCAACCTATCCCATAAACCTTAGAACCACATTTCTACTTCTGAATTCATCCACAAGACTAGAATCCCACATCTATACTCTGAATAAGCCCGAACAAGCTGTAATAAACCATACCTGCGACCTCATATACAATTACATGATATACCACATAACTCAAAAACTCGTAGCGATAACTTCTAATCACTGCAGCTGCTCAAAACATCCAAATCTCGAATAAGCCTCTTATCAAATGAAGACTCATTCTAACACTTCCATATAATGCCAATGATAAAAGAAACACATAGAAAGCCATAACCATCCCTCAGATCAACTATTTGTGAACCCAATTCTCCCTTGTAAGGACCATAGCAAATTCCTGAGCTGAACATTCATATCATCCTTCCAACATGCTGAAATCGAATTCATTTGTATTCAACCCAACCACTTTGGTGACATGACACATCAATACAATCTAAAGCCAGAACTCGTGTAATCCGCGCACCAACAACCAACAATTCGAACATACTCAAATCATGAAAATGTCTCAAACGAGAGAGTTGTACCGCAAACTCACTAGTACCACCACATACAATGCTGAGAACCCGTCAGACATCGTAGAAATAGAACACATAAATCTAACCCTAAGGGTCATACATTCACATAACTTCGCTGCAATGTGAGACCCTATCCAAACACTGGTCAACATGAAACACCTCAATTCACTATGCTCAAAATCGACAACCGCGCGCAATTTGATGTCTAGAACCAAAGAAAATCATCATAACCACAGCGAAATAATTGACATAACACTACACAAACCCCGACAGGACACAACCAATTTGCCATCCACCGAGCAATACCTAATACTCTTCCCGCTCGAATTCCACCGAGAGGCCCCAATAAAACCGCACCACATGTGCCTATAACCAACAAATCCTAATGCCTCGCAACACGGAAAGATAACTCATTGATCTCCCCAGATCAATAATAAGCTCAATAATAATCCAATCAACACATCCCTCAACAATACAACTCGGAGTCAACCAAGATGACTTGAGTTAGAAAATACATCCATATTGTCCTACCAATGAACCCCTTACTAAGGAGTTCTTAAAGCTGCTCCTTCAGCCTATTTAACTCCGCCGGTGCCATACAATACGGTGCCCGGTACCAAATCAATATCGAAGTCAACAACCCTGTCCAGCGACATGCTCAGCAACAGGAAACACATCTATAAGACCCCTCACCACAAGAACTGAATCAACAGTAGGAATCTCTACATTGACATCCATCACAAATGCCCAAATAAGAAAAACAACCATTCCCAGCCATCCGCTGGGTCTTTAAAAATGAGATCACCCTACTAGGAACATAGCCTGTCGAATCTCACCACTCAATCTGTGACATTCCCGGCATAGCCAACGTCGTCGCCTTAACGCAACAGCCCAAAATAACACAATACTGAGAAAATCACTCTATACCCAATATCACATCTAAAATCTAACATACCAAGCAACAAAGATCTACTGGGGTCTCCAAACCCCAATAGTCACCATACAAGACCGATATACGTGGTCCGCAACCATGACCTAACTTGTTTATGAGAACTCCCAGTCTCCAAATCCATATAGCACACGAATCACCATATCCGATCCTAACTCCACCGTCTGAATATACAACAAACCTCTAATACCCAATCATCTCTGGAGAGATACTCCTATAATTCTTCTGTGCCACCAAGCAAGCTCGAATAATAGCAGTTGATCCAACAAGAGAGTGCCGCAGTACTAATGAAGTATCACCAACTCAATCACATTGCCCTTTTCTGAAACTTATACCCTCATCAAACCATACCAATTAGTAATATGATTTTCCCAATCATCCGAAGCTGCCCGTATTGCCCAAGGATTTGTGACCTTCCTTTCAAAACTAAACTGTGACCTTACACGTGCAAATCTCAATCCTACACAGCATATCGCACATACTACCCCCACCTAGGATAAACATGAGAACTTCATATCTCTTCCAAGTCACCAGCAAATACGTACTTAACTAGCCAAGAACTTTCAATTGATCCCATCTAGAAGAAAATCACTATACATCCCATGCTTCTCATGCTCGTGGAAAATATACATCTCTAGCTGTGGTAGAAACCATCCAGAACCCTTCGAATTCCATCTGCACAAAACTAAATCGTCAGGATTGAATCCTTCTAGCTCAACCAAGCTACGCAGGCCACTAAAACCCAAGAGCTTTGCCACGAAACACTTGTAAAAACTCATAACCTCTTAAGCATCCAAAGAACTAATCATATCCTTACTATGCCGACCCGTCCTACTACCAAGTTATCTCATCTATCCGAGTTTCCTGCTGATTTACCTTCATCTTGATACTCTTTCTTGCTATAACACCACAATTCCTCAACCTAGCCTCACCATATGAGACCCAAGCATAAAACCACATCGTCTAAGGTTCATAAGCCGTTGAATACTCTCTTAAATATTCCCAAAAGCACCACATTCAAAATACCTACCCCTGAAGGGACTTCTTGCGAATCTAAAACCATTACCTTTACCTTTCTGGTGCTGATATATAGAATCCCATAATGATATAGAAATACCACGAATCTCGACACCCTCCAATGCAAACCTTAGTTTCTAACCAAATATACAACTTGAAAATCTCCAATTATTATATGTAAAATCTTGAACCCATTAGAGCCATTCTTGAGAGTCATCCACTCTACTCAATCCGCAATTAGACCGATCAAATGGACCGAACGACCTGTGCTCCAATAGCACTCCAACACCGCAGAGTGTAAACCTTACCTTAATGCAACCAAGCAACTTCATGATCTATGCACCGCACATCCTTTACCAATAACAACTCAAGTCATCCCACGATTCTCATACACCCATGTAGACATGTGATTTTTGACCATCCACGAAATTTCACCCATTTTAGCGTAAAATATTTAATTTAGGCTTAATATAGTTATTTCAACTAATTTTTACTCTTTTACATTGTTTTAAGAATAAAAATTAAAAATTACAAAAATAGTTCCATATTTCTCTATTTAATTCACGTATTCGATATTTTTGGGAGGATATATTACTTTGAACCTATTTTTATTTTAATATAATCATGGAAAATACCAAAAATAGTTTCAACTTTCATTTTTAGCTTTTATTTTAATATTAATGGTTTATGAAAATCAATTAGAAGTTTTTACATTTTTGTAGGTATTTAAATTGGATTTTTCAGCTCTCTTTTGACCCAATTTTAATAAATAGAGGCCCAAAATTTAACAACCCAATTCCTTAAGCCATCAACCCATGACCTACGCCCAAAACCCATCAGCAACCCTAACTTTTATTCATCACCTTAATACACATAAGAAATGATATATGCAAAAAGGGAACATACCCCATCGAGCTTCTCTTCTCCATCAACGAACACCCAGCCGCAACTTAATAAGAGAAGGCCCACCACCGCCATTCCTGTTCTTGTTCAAAATATCAACAAGTAAAAATGACCCACCCCTCTGATTATGGAGAACCCACCACCCTTATTCAACCTTATAACCAAAACAATTTGAACCCTAAACCTTCAAAATTTGCCAGCAACTCTGACCAAATGCTACTACTGCCTGAAACCCGCCGAAAAATGAGTTGTCGACACCATTCCCTCCATTTGAAAACCAAAACAGTCGCACTACCTAACATAAGAGTAAGGAACGAAAATTGTATAGAAGTTTTGGACAAGAATTAGAGATAGAAAATCTTAGTTCTTCTTCATTCTAATTTGGGTCTCAAATTCGAAAAATAGAAACGAAAAATGAATTCAATTTCTGTTTCAATTTTCCTTCATGGAACTTGTTTGAGTTTATGGGTCTGAGTTCGTTGGTTCGAGTTTGATTTTCCTTCATGGAACTCATTTGAGTTTGTTCTTTTGAGTTCGAGTTCGAGTTTGTTGGTCAAAGTCAGTTCGTCGCGAGGTGTCGTTCGGGTCGCTGGCCGTGATTCCGGTCCTAAGGTCACTCTTCTCATAGCCATCCCTATCTGCTTATCAAATATCAGATCGAGCATCACTATTTCTGCGATCAATTTAATCAAAACAGAAGCGGAATCTTGACTTTACTTTGAGGTTCAATTTTTTACTACTTTACTATTTCATTTTTGATAGTGTTACTTGTTTGCTTCTTTGTTTCGCTGTCTAGTGTGAGAACTTTTTATATATAATGTGTTGAATGTGCTTAATTACTTATCCTACATAGAAGTGGCAAGGTCTGTTGTTGGGATTAACTAAAAAATTAATTAATTGAATTGAATTGATTTAGGAAAACTTGTATAATTAGTGTTGATGTCGTACAGATTAGCTAAGGGAACAAATGGGTCATTGGGGTAATTACAATTAACTGGAATTAAGCCATAAAGTTTGAATAGAATAACGAGAATTTGGAACTTGGATATTTTATTGCTTCCATTTGATGTTTTTTTTATCCCTTGTTATATCGGTAGCAGCATGCTTTAGACCGACAACATTTGGGTAGGGAATCTTAGGATTTTTCTATTTGTTTGTTTTTAATTTCGAGGCAAGAGGTTGTTTCCCTAGTTGAATTTATCCGGGTAATGCCCCGAGGGGTTTGTATGTATTATTATTCGGGGTATGCCATGAAGAACTATGTAGATATTTTGGAGGCCTTGACGAGCATGGAGGAGAAGTCGTAGTATAGGTTAGCTTAGGATTTTCCTTTTCCTTTCTTTTTCATTTTCTTATATTAGGCGGGTACGACCTCAAGCCTCGTGTGTGTTTATCTTGCTTTTCTGTGATTTTACCTTAACTTGAATATTCTAAAATCCAACTAGATCGAGTACGCAACCGTACTAGTTACAGGACTTTGGGAGTTCCTAACACCTTCTCCCCGAGTCAAAAAAACCCCCTTACTTGAATCTCTAGTGTGGACTTGGTTTTAGAGTCTGAAGCATTTTAGAAGGAAAAATCATTTTAAAAACGGTGACCTGGCACACCGAAATCAATGTCAGGTGGCGACTCTGAGTTAATCTTTTGGAACAAATTTTTTTCACTTTCAAAATTAAAAACCCCTTTTCAAGCTTTACTAAAATCTTTTTATTAATTTAAGAGGGTTAAGTGGGGTTTGTTGAAAAAGGGGGTGTGACATCTCTGGCGACTCTGATGGGGACTTGCAGGTTCGAGCTAGTACCTGATCTTGTTGGCTTTTAGGATATTAGGTTGAGGTTTTTATGTGTTTTGTTTGCTTATTTTGATTTTTATTTTGTTTATGTCTTTTTATTATTTTCTAGCTGTTATTTGTTTATAGTTTTTCTTTTATATGTTACTGCTTTATAAATTGTCATCATTTGCATAACCATGGGTCTTCATTCTGCAACAAGTCTTCCAGAGTACGTTTGAGCGTACACGGCCTTTTTTTGAGTCACACGTCTCTTTAGGGGGTGGCGTGGGAGCATGGACTGGGCGGATAGCTAGAGCAGCCGCCATCGACCACGTGCCGCCCCGAATTGCCTTGTCTAGTGAACCCCAACCGTAGGTCAGTCTTTAGGTCATGCTTATGTGCATCATATCATTTAAACCTAGCAGGGTTCGGTCCCAGGCACCGTGTCCCGTTGTAGGATGCCTATACAAATTATTTCAAAATGGGCTTATGGTCCAAAAAGACATTTAATCATCCCTATGTGCTACATGTTGCATCTCTTTAAGGGTAAAAGAGTTATTTGGTGGACCAAGGATATTTGAGGGTGAAATATAAAATGATCCAAGCAGGGCCCACTCACATTTTCTTTCATAGTGATTCAAAAATTAAAAAAAAAAGAGAAATAGTGTCACACCTCCTCTTTTACTACTATACCCGTGAAGGCGTAGAGGAGTTTTTTTCCAATTTAAGGACAGTCGGAACGGGATTAGTTATTTAAAATTTTCAAAGTCGCCACTTGAGAATATAATGGTGTCCCAAGTCACCGGTTTAATCCCGAACCGAGAAAAGTTTGACTCTGTTACAGTCTGCGAACTAGAAATCCGGATAAGGAATTCTGTTAACCCGGGAGAAAGTGTTAGGCACTCCCGAATTCCGTGGTTCTAGCACGGTCGCTCAACTGTTGTATTTGCTTTTATCTGATTTCAATTATATATTTTAATTAGGTGCAATAGTGTTCCGCTTTTCAAATTTTTAAAAGAATTGCAACGTCGTGAAAATGCATTCCTTATCCACATCGTACCAGTACGCCTGTGGCTTTAGATATATTTCGACTTCATTGAGAGTAGGATTTGGGTCACATAAATGTGCACCCGTACTTGAGAATATATATTAAAATCGCGCCTAAAATATCTACGTCTTATTAACTTTGGGAAAGACCGTGAAATTCGCTAAACGGTCCTTCCAAATCTATGTGTTTTATAATAATTAATTGAGGGCCCCATGCATTTTGTTCTCTAACGAGGCTCATCTCATTTTCTTTTAAAGGTCCAACCTAAGGTGTGCTACATTTTCCTACTATTGTTTTTTGCCTTACCAAGTAACAAATGATGTTGCCTAGCTGTGATTGTATTTTTTTATTTACATCCAGGCCTTCGTATGTTTTGGGCCTTAAAATCTGGCCAGTGAAGAACAAAGCACAGCTGTGC
>MU773149.1:0-11516 GCA_026770625.1 Nicotiana glauca
TTCTGATTCTTCTACATTTCTTTATTCTTCTAACAGTTTTCTATTTTTTTTTATTTTAACACAGTGACGCGTACAGATTCTTATCCAAGACTTGTATCATTTGATGATGCAATGTGAATCGCTAGAAACATATGAAGTTTTAAACTAAAAACTAAAAAATCAAAAATCAAAAAAATCAAAAGCTAAAACCTAACTTATAATTTATGCTTAAAATAAGCCCATCCAAACAGACTCTAATTCTCATAAGTGTATTTTGCTAATTCGAATTGAGAGATATACTTAAGCTTTATAATTCTCTTTTTTTGTTAGGAGTTTTATAGTTGAGAAATTCGAAGTCTTCTTTTGGATCATAATATATATATATATATATATTAAAAGCACGAAGGCCCTATCGAAATATCGTTCGCCTTTTTTTACCCTCATAAATGCATTTTATGTTGGATATACTTGTAATTTTTATAATTAATTTTCTTTTTGGCCAAAATAAAAAAAATGTCGTGTGCTTCCTTTTAGGTTTAGAATTCTCTAAAATTTACACTATTTGGGGTTCTTGCCTAAGGACATTTTTTCCTTTGGTTTTGTTTCCTTTAATTTTAGGATTCTTACGTTTTTGTTTCCTTTATTTTTAGGATTATTTGGATTCTTTCTTTTAATTATGGCATGTCTTTTTTCCGTTGTTCTTTTTGGATCGGTTTAAAATGTAATTCTTATTGTCTGTTTTGTGTAGGTTTAGGATTCAATTTAATATAAGTTTACTGACCATAGTTTATGGTAACGTTGTGTCTTCACTTTATTTATATTTAGGATTCAATTTAGGTTTCTAGAATTTTAAATAGAATCAAAACAACTAAAATAAGGAGGAGCTAACCACTTCATAAAAGAAGCCACTATTCTACATTTTTTTATTATAAATTATTTATAGTAACAAGGTTCGTATAGGTAAATCGTAAATTTACGTGTGAATTGAGGTAAATATTTTACCGTGTTCTATATTCTTAAAGTTATGTAATAATGATCTTTAATGCATTACTCATAAACAACTACATATTGAATTTTGAAAGTTGATCAATTGCGATTTTATTTACAATGTCTCATATATGATCATTGGTTTAAATTGACTCGTGTACTAATATTATACAGGTTCTTTGGATCTTTGCATTTGTCCCATAAAATTGGTTAGACAATCTAACTCATATACATTGAATATTTTATTAATTCAAGATTATTTTCACTTTGTGTTTGATTGTTTTAATTACTAATTTGTTATGCCATCTCAAGTTGCTCATATTTTGTAAGAAAATAAATAAATTTAATTACTTCTTTTAATTGACTATATTATACATATCGCAATATTAAAATTGTGTTCTTAAAAAATATCCCCTAGGAGTTGGTGTCCTTACATCTACCCAAAATTTTGACAGTTTTTATTGGTTCAGGTAAATGATTTTCTTTATCCATCTCTTAAATAATATTTTATTTTAGTAGCAATGTTGTGATGTCTAATTTATTACGTTCTAAAAGTGATATGGCTTTGTTGTAGTTTAGCTATGATATTTCTTTTATTATTTGAGCTTTGAGATTGAGGTATTTTTAATATTAATTTACTTAAACTATATGCTAAGTTAGCTGCTTTAGTTTTATTTAATATTTACGCTACTATGTTTGTCAATATTAGGGATGATGGATTGTAGTTCTCCATTAAAAAAAAAGTACAACATTATCAAATAATTTTTTTAGTAGTACGCGCATTCTGGTTGGATTAACATATGTCACTGCATTATCAAATAATTTTTTTTCTTATGTTAAATCCTTATTAGTTGTTCAAGTATTTCTTTTAAATCATCTTTCAAATATTTTTTAAATTTTTTAATATTGTCTAAAAAGAGATATTAGGTAAGATAAAATAATATAATTGTTATTAACTCATAAAATATAGTATTATTTATAATTACAAATGCTATATCACTAGATTCACTACCTTAACTAATTGAAATGTTGACTTTTGCAGGTTAAAAAGATATCCAACATATTTGAAATCACCTATTATATTAATATAATTACACTCATTTTTTATTTCAATTGCATGTTGAATTTATTTGATGTTAATTGCTACTATATACATAGTTTGTTCTCGTCATATACAATATTCTTACTAACAAAAGTATCTTACATGTGCAACACACATACCTTAAAATTAGTTTGAGATAAAGTGCATACACAATTGGGAATATATATAACACCAAGATGCATTTTTTATTTTTATAATTTTTATAATTTTTTTGGTAAGGGGTTTCGAAACTCAGCTCGTGAATTCCGGCATGAAAAGGAAAGCACCGAGAAAACTCTCATTTTTTCTCGTATATCTATGAAACATATCCCCTTCCACATTCTTTGAGTCTTTGGAAAATTAAAATTGACCATTTATGCATCCGTGTGAACTAGGTCATTTGATTTTTTTCCTTTTTTGTTTGACTTGAATTTTTTTAAATATTTTAATCTTAAATTAGTTAGCACACATAACATATTTACATCAATTCAATAAATGTAAAACAAATGTAATTTTTAAAATTTAACTATAGTTAGCTTATATATATATTAACTTTGATTTATTGATTCTTAAAATTAATTATTTAATAAAAAATGACACTGTATAGTTGTTGTATAATATATATATATATATATATATATATACATATTAAATTTTATATATTTTATCAGATGTAAATAATTTTTGATGCGGGTAAAAAGTGATACTACCGCTTATTTAATTTAGGAATAAACACGTGATGCACAAATTTGTGACCTTTTTATACATAAGAAGGAAAGTTCAAATTTGACCCGACAATTAACTACAAGCAAACCGGGTCAATTAATCGGATCTCTCTCAAAGAAGATCCTCCACAAATATTCTCTTCTTCTCCCATAACACCCATTTCCTTTTGCTCACTGGAAGCAATCCATCTCTTCAAATTAGCGTTCTTTTCCCTATTAGATCTATAACAAAAGATCCATAAAAAAATTCAATCTTTTTGCATATGCTGTAAAGAAACCCAGCACCAATATTTGGGCATGTCAGTGGCTGGAAAAGCCGCCGTAGAGCATGTGAATTTTCCGGGAATGGGTACAAAGGACCGGACCGGATGTTGCAACCCGGTGAAGAAGTCCGGACCGGTTTCAATGGACCATGTTTTATCAGCACTAGGTGAGACCAAAGAAGAAAGGGAGTCAAGAATTAGAAGTTTGTTCAGTTTTTTCGATTCGGACAATGCGGGCTACTTGGATTATGTAAAAATCGAAAAGGGTTTGTCTGCTATGCAAATTCCAGCTGAATATAAGTTTGCTAAAGAATTGTTGAAAGCATGTGATGCTAATAAGGATGGAAGGGTAGATTATCAGGAGTTTAGAAAATATATGGATGATAAAGAAATGGAACTGTATGGGATTTTTCAGGCTATTGATGTGGAGCATAATGGTTGTATCTTGCCTGAGGAACTATGGGATGCCCTTGTAAAAGCTGGTATTTTACTGTCAATATTTTACTAGTTCAATTTATGTCATACTTTCCTTTTTAGTTTGTTTAAAAAAGAATGTCACTTTCTGTATTTAGTAAATCTTTAATTCAAATATTCAAAGTCTCCCTTACTTCTTAAACTTCACGCCCCAGTTAAACTAGGACACATAAAATGAAATGGAGGGCGTAGTTACCATATTGCTTTTTTGATCATTGGAGGGATAAGTTTTGTGGATGTATAACTGTTCATAAAAGGAATAGAAAACCTGTATCTTATGAGAATTTGCCTCATTGAGGTCTCAGAACTAGTTTGATAAGTCCTGATTGTTTGATCAGATTAGCTTTTGAAAGCTTGAACCACGAATGGCTTTACTATGAAAGTTGAGGTTAAGTGATCAGCTGCCAAAGTAGACTTGTGCTTAAATGTATTATTTGTCGGGGCCTGTGGAATGTCCGTGTTCTGATGCCTCTAGTTGGGTCCAGAGACTACTACAGTTACTTACCGATAATAAACAAATTAATGAAACCGAGATATTACATGGAAAATCTTTCTCAAATTATGCACTTGTTGCATCAGTATCAATATGTAAGTCTCAAGTATCACAAAGTTTACCACCCAAAAGAGGAAACTTTCCGGATGTACCTGATGCTATAAGCTTTCTTGCACCTAGATCTTATGTGGAACTTTCTCTTGTTGCAGTACTCGAACTTTTCCGCTAAGAAACTTACTCTAGGTATTTTCTCCACGGTCTCTACGGCACATGTGAACACGTCTACCATTAGTTGCACCACTGTATAGAGCTCACTCAATGAGAAGATATGTCAAGTCGTCATAGAGGGATCTCATCGTCTTCTAGCAATCGTAACCTCACAAATTATTAGGCATATAGGGATTATATCTTTCCTGTCCACCTCAGTGTTGTCAAAGGCTTGCTAGAATCGCGGTTAAGCTCTGAAACTAGGTGTAAAACAGGCTGAGCCCTTCGCTTAGCCGGCCTGAACAGGTGACACTAACTAATAAATATTTCACTTTGTAGTTTTTTCAAATTCCTTTGTGTTATTTATACGTATAATTATTTTTTCTTGAGTTGCATATTTATATTTTTTGTTTCATTTTATTTTTCCTTATCAATTCTTTTCTTATTCAACATAGCCAACGCTTTATCTGCGCTTTGCGCTCAAATCACGGAAAAACCTCAATGCTTGTTTTGCTTTTCGCCTTTGAAAACAGTAGTCCACCTAACACTTTATTCGTAAATTTTCAAAACTGCTACAGTGAACAGTGTCTGTACATTAATAGTGTCGGTATGTATGAATAGTGACATTAGGCATTGATACCCGTATATGTGAACAGTACTTATGTGTTTCTATGCTTGGATGTATAAATGATGCTCACATGCTTCAATCCTTATATGCAATTGTCTTCTCATTCTATTCTAGTTGTTGAGACCGGGAAAATAAAATATTTCATGATAAACTTGCATCTCAAAGTAATTTATCTGTTTAATAAGTTCCTCATCTTTGTAATTTTCCCTGTTCTGGAAATTCTAGTATTTTTGTAGATGATTCTGGGGCCTTGGATTGTGGTTCCCTTCTTGGAATTTTGCTGAATTTGGTTCTGAAATTAATAGCTTAATTCTTGATAGTCTCTTTAGGGTTGAGACAAACTCACTCTTTTGAATATTTTCTTTTTGAATAACTTTAGGATGCTGATCCACTAGTCTGGTTTGGCATTTCTCAGTTTATTTATTTGTATTTTTGATGAATAAAGTACTTTAATCACTACCGTATGAGGGCTCCAAAAGGGTGCTGTCATAGCTTTACAAAATTACATGTCTAGGAGTTTTAGAATTTTATAAAGTTCAATAAGCCATTACATCGACACACACAAAAAAAGGTGTTTAAGCAACTATGGTTTAAAATCTGCACGACAATCAACAAGTGACTTCATAAAAAAAAATCAACAAGTGATTTTCTCTCATAGTATCTCCTAGTTTATTCCTTCCATAAGGACCACATAATTTACAAGAGAGTTGTTTCACTAAGTTGTTGTCGTGCACCATATTTGAGCATAGACTCTGTGTGTGCTTGCAATCAGAGGCCGCCGCAATCTATTCTCCTCCACATTGAATCTCATTATTCATTTATCCAGTAGATGCGATTTGTGAAGTCATAAGTTCCTCGCCTTGTGGCATTTTCTTTAACTTGTATCATCAATTTCTCTTGCAAGATGGTATTTAAAGCCTTTAGTTTTGGAATAAGTATCTTGGTAATGTACATGAGGGCAACTTATCTGCATAACATAAGGCAGATATTGGTATGTCTGACTCGTCATACCTTATCACTTGATTATCAATATAATCCTTGTTATTCCTTTTTGTGGGATAAGTAGCCCTTCTTAGCTCCACTTACTTCATCAAAAAAAGTAGCCCTTCTTAGTTGACTTGTCATGATACACTTGAATGCAGTTGAAACAAGGTAAAATGAGTATCTGTGTAAAATCACTTCACAGCAAAATGATGCTTTATGCTATTTTAGTTGTTTTTTGCTTTCAAATTAGAAGATGTTAATGTTTAACTGTATTCAAGAATAGTAGTAGTATTATTATGATTCATGAGGTGCTTGCTTCTCTAAGCTCAGATGGCTTCTGATTTATCTTCAATTCAGCTAGTACTGTTTCGCCACTGTTAGTCTGATATTGATGATGCTCTTGCACTTTCTTTTGTGGTGCCTGTGCCTAAATTAATTTTTCTAGTTGCTAATTTGGATTCAGATATGGCCATTTATGGAATAGTCTTCGAGGAATTTTTTCAATTCTTAGATTTGGAAATATATGCAGAGTAGATTGTCAACGCATATGCTGAGTTATATTGTTGTTAAGTTGGCCACTTGACGATGATATGATGCAATAATTCATATTTTTATGAGCTATATGATGTTTAAGATGGCCATGATGTTCCTTACAAGTTACTCAAAGTTGAGGAGACCTGTACTTTACAGTGAAACTAGTTCTTTCAAATCCTTTTTCTCGCCCCTGCTCTTGACAAAGAATTAGGTTTAGATGAGTATGAGATTGCAGTTATGTAATGGAGCTGGGGGCAGCATAATCAGGTCAAGGGATTGTGTTTGGATAGTTTTCTGGTTTGTTTTTTGAAACAACTTCTGTAAGCATCAGGCAAATCAATTGTGTATGGATTAGTTTTTTAAAATAATAAACAAAACAACACAACTATAGGCCTTGCTTCATATCCATTCGGCCTCATTTGGGCCAGTTTCACTCTAATGCCCAATAATTTGTCTCTTAAGATGAGTGTTCTTAAATATTAGAGATTCTTTAAATCTCATGCTTATCCCGAACTGAATTACAAATCTCTAAACCAGATAAAAAGACATTTGATAAACATGGGGACTATTGTCAGTATACCAATAACGATTGTACCTTAATTGCAACTGGTTGTTGCACTTAAATTAATTTTGTTGCTTGAAAAGCTTTTTTGGAGATTTTTTTCCAAACCATACAAGATGTTTGATTTTTAAGAACTTTTTCAATGCAAATGGCGCTTCTGTTCGAGCTTAATCAGTCCTGAATTTGCAGGGTAGAACAAAGTGTTATCCTTGTATGAGCTTCCCGAATAATTTTGGGAAATTGAGAGATTTCTTGTGCAAGAAATTTGGTAAGGTGCCTGACAATTAAGTCCTTCAGACAGTGCTTCCTGTCATAATTCTTTTTCTTTTTCTGTCCATTTTCTAACAGATTCAGAAAATTTTGCTTTATTATTGTTAGCTTTGTGTATGAAGCTGTTGATACTTTGTCCTTTAATTAATGTTACTGATTGGCCTTCGTAAATTTTCTGGCACAAAGCTTACGGCTTTTCAGTATATTTTGGCTTCTCTGTCATGTATTAAGTTACCCCGCTCTCCTGGTCCATGCCAAATAAAAGTGAACGGATGGAGTAATACTCAATAATTAAATATAGAATAGATATAATTACAAATTCTATTATGAGATTAGTATTCTTAACAGACAAGAGGGGTTGCTCTGATGGTAAGCAACCTCCACTTCCAACCAAGAGGTTGTGAGTTCGAGTCTCCCCAAGAGCAAGGTCGGAAGTTCTTGGAGGGAAGGATGCCGAGGGTCTATTTGGAAACAACCTCTCTACACTAGGGTAGGGGTAAGGTCTGCGTACATACCACCCTCCCCATACCCCACTAAGTGGGACTATACTGGGTTGTTGTTGTTGTTGCGGGACAAGTATCTTTTTTTAGTTTCATGCTTCCTCAATAAAGGGGTGGCCCGTTAAAGGGTTTGCATAACAAATTGGTTCATCCATTTAATATCGACGTGCTAATTTCTTCTCTGGTATTCCTCAGTTATTTTGCTATGTGATTCCCATCTTTCAGAATCTATTTTTCTGGCTAGAAGAGTTCCCCATACTCATTTCGATATCTTTAGTTGTCTTCCTCTTATAAGCTAGGGCAGTTTCTTTCTTGCAGGAATAGAATTAGATGATGATGAACTTGCACGTTTTGTGGAGCACGTGGATAAAGATAATAATGGAATTATCACTTTTGAGGAATGGAGGGATTTTCTTCTACTCTACCCACACGAGGCCACAATTGAGAATATTTACCAATACTTGGAGAGGGTATGTCTTGTAGATATTGGGGAACAGGCAGTCATTCCGGAAGGCATCAGTAAGCATGTTCATGCATCCAAATACCTGATCGCCGGGGGAGTTGCAGGCGCTGCTTCTCGTACTGCCACAGCACCTCTTGATCGCCTTAAGGTCATTTTACAAGTGCAGACTACCCGTGCTTCCATTGGCCCTGCTGTCAAAAGCATATGGAAGGAAGGTCGTTTATTGGGGTTTTTCCGTGGCAATGGGTTAAATGTGATGAAGGTTGCACCTGAAAGTGCAATCAAGTTTTATGCTTACGAAACCTTGAAAAATGTTATTGGTCAAGCCAAGGGTCAAGACCAAAGAGATATAGGAACTTCTGGTCGTCTTGTGGCGGGTGGAATGGCAGGTGCAGTAGCACAAACTGCTATCTATCCCATGGATCTTGTTAAAACTCGATTACAGACTCATGCATGTGAGGGTGGAAAGGTTCCTAATCTGCGAAAACTATCAAAAGATATTTGGGTACAGGAGGGACCTCGGGCATTTTATAGAGGATTGGTTCCATCTTTACTTGGAATCATCCCTTATGCAGGCATTGATTTGGCTGCCTACGAGACTTTAAAAGATTTGTCAAAGATTTACATTCTTCATGATAGTGGTACAGCTCTTTAATTTGTTCCTTTTCACTTACTACTACCTATTTTCTCCAAGACAATGAAAAGTATTTTTTCTAAGAATTGTGCATTTGATGCAGAAGCCGGTCCTCTCGTGCAGCTGGGTTGTGGGACAATTTCAGGAGCCCTTGGAGCAACATGTGTTTATCCTTTGCAGGTTGTTCGGACCAGGTAAATCTGCATTTAGATTCTTGGGTGCAACAACTGTGATTTTTTTCTATTTGGACGGCATAGCTCTCTGGTTTATCATGTGATTTGCCGTTCTTTTTCACTCTTTATCTGTATTCCTGCTAGAATGCAAGCTGATGCTGCGTATGAAGGTATGTCTGATGTGTTCCGCAAAACGCTTCAGCGTGAAGGTTTCAGGGGCTTCTACAAAGGACTTTTCCCAAATCTTTTAAAAGTTGTACCAGCAGCAAGCATAACGTATCTCGTGTATGAATCGATGAAAAAGAGTCTAGATCTTGATTAGCTGGTATAGAGATGGCGACACATTGAGGTTCAAGATGCTGATGCTGAGGATGATGATGATGATGATAAATAAGATTATTTAGCTCATTGGTGATATGATTTTCAGAATCATACACTTGATTTTTGACTCCCCATTGGATGTCGACGGGGATTATAGTTATAGAGTTTTCTTCTTTAGATTCAACCGATACATGACTACGTTGGCAATTCAGAATAGTCCTTCTTTACAATGTATGCCTGAGCTATTGGAAATATCCTTTCTACACTTTTGCCAAGTAAATGCAAAATGAATACAGTGAGATATAGACCTTGAAATTTTTTGCTATATGGATAGCATTGGAGATATCCTTTCTACACTTTTGCCAAGTAAATGCAAAATGAATACAGTGAGATATAGACCTTGAAATTTTTTGCTATATGGATAGCATGGGAGTGAGGTTCAGTTCAACTCATTGTACTCTCTGCCCTTCTTTATATAGGCCTTAGGTGCAATGGAAACTATTGTGATACTGACAATATGACAAAGAACTTCAATAGGTTGTGACTGCAAGGAAATTCTCTTTTGCTCTCTGCACCAGCCCATCATAAGAAGGGTCCTGGAACGCATTTAAGTGGCTAAACACACCATAATAAAAGGTACTATAAGTTAAATGAAAAATTAGCCTAAAAAAGAGCTCAAGAGATAGGAGTAACATATACCATCAGTCTTCAAGCCCATTATTATACTTTGAAACTTTTTTGAATTTGACTCATTTCTAGTGTTCTTTAAGTGAATAAATAATCACTCTTTCTCTTATTTGCTTGATTAAAGGTTCTACTAGTCTCTTCTTTACGTCTCCCCTGCATATGGGCACCCTTTTCCGCCAATTTTCATACATCAATATTTCTTCTTAGCTAGTCTTTTCGTGTTCTACATGCCTATCATTTATCAACTAAAAGTTGTGCAGCCAGGAACTGGATATGGTTTTCTTCGTCCCGGTGTAAAATTTTGATCTATTTGGTAAGCAACCTTCACTTTCAATCAAGAGGTGAGTTCGAGTCTCCCAAGAGCAAGGTAGGAAGTTCTTGAAGGGAAGGATATCGATGGTCTGTTTGAAACAGCCCCTCTATCCCATGGTAAGGGTAAGGTCTGCGTACACACTCTCTCCCCAGATCCCACTAAGTGAGATTATACTGGATTATTGTTGTTGTTGTTGTTGTTTCATTTAATAGTTGGGGGAGAGCTATTTGAGAAAGATAAAAGTCTGAATTCGTTTGGAATTGAGTCATTGGATGATTTAAATTATTGAAATTTAAGGGGTTTGGACATCAAAGATCATTGTAAAATCGTCTCAATCTAATTGTGACCGGAACTGATCTTACAATCCTACTATTTCGCCAATTTATGGACCTTTAATTTTTAGACTGAATTTGGCTCATGTTCTCTGACGGAGAAATTAAAAAATAGCCACATTTACAACTGGTCGTTCAAAAATAGCCCAATTTCAAAAGTAATAGAAATTTAGCCACTTTTCATGTAAAGATAAGGCAGAATAGCCTGTGAGACACATTATGTATGTTATATACAAATATTATATAAATTTTATTTTTTTATCCAGCTAAAAAATGTAAATTTTTTTGGTTGCATATGTTTTATTCTTAGGAAAACTATAATGTATAGTTGTCGCTCAAAATAATAGCCGGAAATATATATATTTATATATTAATAAATACTTACTATTTACGTTTTTTTTAATATATAGTGTATATTTTTATATATTGAGTCAACTGATTAAATGTGTAACTTGTCGTTTATTCTTTTTACGTATTTACTCGTAAATAAATATATCTATTGAGAAGATTTACTTACTATATTTTTATTGCATTATTAAAAAATTAATTAATTACGATATTTATTATTGTTGGGCCGAAAAATTATAGGATTGTTACACAAATAGGTAAAAATATCATGGTATAGCCAGTTTTCGCACTGGTCAATGAAAATAGCCAACATTTACTAAGTCAATAAAATATCGCCACTATTTTGCTGTAACAGGGACCGGTCCAGTATAACATACGGGAGTTCTGGTGCATTTGTGTACGAACTCCAGCATATTATGCTGTACCGGTATACTTTGATAACTCCTGTAAAATTTGCGGGAGACTGGAGCACCAGTGCTCCAAACTCCAGTATATTATACTGGACAATTATACTTGCTGGAACTCCCGTAAAATTTGCGGGAGTTCCAGCATAATTAT
>MU773150.1:0-30954 GCA_026770625.1 Nicotiana glauca
CGAATGCCTACTAGTATATCTGACCGTTTCTAAAGTCGCGGTAAGCGCGGTCCTTGTTGATACCTAATTTTTTTCTTGCATATTTTTTATACTCAAAATATTCTCAAAATAGCATGTGTATGCACACATAAGCATACCCAAGTGTTTTAGTATTTTTTCCAATTTTTAAGGATTTTTTTAAAATCAATTTATTGTCTATTTTAGCAGTACAAAATCCATAATTATTCCTAAAATCATCAATTTTAGTGAATAAATTATTTTATTCTCATATTTATACCGAAATATAATTAAGTTAATTTTTGCATATTTTTACAAATTTTTTTGGTATTTTCTAAGTTAAATTGCATAAATTGCAATTATAGCCTATATTACAATTAACAGCATTTTACAATTATGAAATCATTTCCAGTATTTTTAGAATAATATTATACGTTATTAATTCATTTAGTGCCTTTAATTTGTTTTTAAAATTATTTTAACTATTTTATAATAAAATAAAAGAGGGAAATTTGCCATTTAACAAATAGCCCTTTATTTTTTCAATTTTAGCCCAATTTAACCCCCACCCCTTTAAGATTTAATTAAGACCCAATTGAACCAATACCTAACCAAATCCGCCCAGCCCAATATCTAAACCAACCCGGCCCAGCTCCGAATTAATCTGAGATGTTGATCAAATAAGATCAATGGCCCAGATCATTTTTCCTTAATTAAATTCTAACCTACCCCCCTTTGGACCCCTCATTTCTCGAGACCAGTCTCTCTCTCTATCCTGTCTCTTCCTCTCCTCCTTCTCTCTAAAACCTTCTGGTTCCTCCTCTCCGATGACCTTCACCCTCTCTCCGACCACCTCCAGCCTCGCCTCTTTCGACCACCAATCACCTTGAAGCCCTATCTCACCAGTTCTCTCCATCCCTGAGACCCCATGAGTCTCTACCATACAAGATAGTCACTGAAGCTTCACCTGGGTTTGTTTTCGGCCTTTCTCCGATGGGTTTTGGTCTGATGGTGCTACAAAAACTATTATTCCTAAAGTTTCACAGCGAGGTTTCTCTTATTTCTCTCACTGGTTTCTTATAAAACCTTAATCTTGACCCAAACCTCTTGAATCTCTATATTTTTTAACGATTTTAACTCACGCCTTTATGTTTTGCGCTACTCTCTACTCGATCTTTACGATTGCTCAAGTTTTAAACGTTTTGTTCCCATTTTGAAACTAGGGTTTCTTAACCCCTTTTTAAAATCACTTTATTTTCTGATTTTGAGTACTAATTCTTTATTTTCAGTACTATTTCTAAACATTTTGCTCAAGTCTGATGAAACCCTAGCTTTATATGTTTGTGTTTGTATTATTTGTTCGATTGTGTGTTCTTCTGAGTTTTTCTCTGAGTTTCGTGATTTTTGATTTAATTTTATTGCTAGCATTTCATTCTCTTACCATTCTATGTTTTTAGCTTAGGGTTCTCTTATTATTTACATGGTGGTTTTATACTGATTCTTGCAAGCCCTCTTTGAGATTGTGATACTTGCCTTATATTGTGATTATGCATATTTTCCTTATGGTTTGGTACTGATTTCAAATTGCTTCCTTAATTTGTGGGATACTTTCCCCAGTTAATATTGATTTCCTAGGTTTTCAATCTCGTTCATCATTCTGAAAACTATTTTCCAGAATTAAAGTAGTATTTTGCCCTATATGTGTGCACGAATATGCTGTTCCCGACTGTCGTTAGCCAGCTGAAAAGCTAAGGCTAATATTGTGCTTATACTTTGCTTTTGTATTCTGCTGTTGTTCCCTTATTACTAGTATGTTCTGATTAAATTCCATGCTCTAAACCAATGTGGTTATTACTACTTCAGTGTGTTCTACTCCTTATTGTTTTATACTCATGCTTCTGTTGTGCAACATGTGATTGATTCCTGGTTAGCCTGTTGATACTTGCATGCTCATGACTACTGCTTTTTCCTAATCTTACCTGTTATGACTATATGCTGTTACTATTTACTTTTATGTCCAAATCTGACTATTTCAAAGTCTCTTTAAACTCTTTCGATTTTGTGTACCCATGCTTAGTAAGTTTGTATTAAGTATCTGTATCCTTTGGTAATATTTATGTGATCTCTTTGTCCCCTTTGCCCCTTATCCTTGTGTGCAACTCTCCAACTCTGTAAACTCTTTAAACTACCTTTCTACACTTCACACTACGCTTAGAAATTAGGTCATATGCCCTTCGTGTGAGCATTGCTTTGAGCGCCTCTAATTACTCACTGAACTTTGACACACAAGGTTGGTAATCCCATATTGCACCTATCCTACATTCACTAAGTTTTTGGGTGTCGGTGTTAGCCAGGGACCCTAATGGTACCCCAGGGAGCTTTGCTGCACCCAGACCATGTCAAAGGCTGTGAAACTCGAAAGGAACGAGGTTGGAAGACTGGGCCTGATTGAAGGCTCCCTATAGAATAACTTCTTATTTTTGTTCTTTATTAATGTAATTCAGATATTATTGGTTTGTAATAATTTGTAATTGAATGATTGGGGGCTAAATAGTGAATATGGTAGGGGGGAGGGGGGTAATGCATGTTTAGTTTAAGTAATGGGTAGAAAACATGTTTATAGGTTTTTATTTACCTATTTGCGCAATAGATAACCTGCTTTGGACATGCATTTCATATGTTAGAAATCCTGTTTTAGGTCTTTCACTCTCAGTATGTTATTGCACTCACTTCATAATTCTAACCAATTAATAACAAGCCAAATAAATTGTCATTACTGCATTGGCATATTAGAAACCATGTTTTAGGTACTCCTGTGTGCATTAGATATATTGTCCTTAGGACTTCTTATCTATTCGAATTACAGTGGTTAATTAGCATGTTAGTCTAATAACCTTGCTAAAATATGGCTAAGTGGTTTAAAACTCTTCTACAAGTACCTTATCATGCGTACCTTGAAAAAATCAGAATCAGACAATGCATACGTTCCCCTCAAGCCAATCAGTATGAGGAATGGTGCATCTCGGGATCGAACGATGAACTCATCCGTGCTGCGGAACACCCGGTGCCTGAACCATAGAAAGAGAACCCTGATGCTGAGAACTACTCAAGGCTTGAGGGAAAAATCAAGCAATATGCCTCGAATCACCACAAGTATAACAAGTCCTCAATTGCTGGTATTGCTGACACTAAAACTGACCCTGGCAGCCTAAGTAACCACCCTGAAAACTCCGGAGCATAGGTGCATTGATAGGAGTTGGTGATGCACTGTAGGGTAGCTGATACAAACACCGCATATGAGATCCACGGCCACAAGGAGCACCATGAGAAGCTTGAAGTGCTGAATGAAACGGCATGGAGGATCGCACCTACCAAAATCCATAACTTTTGCTACAGATGTGCAAATTACAATTTCTTTAGCTTTCTGGAAACTAGACACAAAGGTCTACAACTCACCCACTTGTGTAGATACATAAACAGGGATACCCAAGGTATCACTAGGCATAACCAGGTAGGGTGAAAAATAGGACGACACATACGAACACGTAGACCAAGGGTAAAATAGCACTGAAGTATCTATAATACAAATTAGAATGGTACCTGTAATGCCTGCACCGGAACACTCAGCCTCTGGCCTAACTCTGGCGACCTGAACTCCACCTCTAAGACCTCTACCTCCACCTCTAACACCTCTGCCACCGCCTCTAGCTGGTTGGGCAGGCTGTGGAACCTCCNCCCTCATGTTGTGACCATACCCACCACACTCATAACACTTACACGAACGCTGCAACTGAGGGAACTGAGACTGACCCTGTCGACCTGAATGACCACCTGAAGTACTATGAGTGACCTGGAGAGCTGACTGAAAAGGCCTGGGAGGATGGCCTCTACCATAAGAACCTCTACTTCCTGACGAGGTACCACTAAATCTGCCTGCGTGACTGGGCCTCTTACCCGACCTATGACTGCTTCGTTGTGGCAGGACCACCTCAACTCTACGGCCCACATTGGCCGTCTCCTGAAAAGTGATCTCACCCCCGGACTGAGCCATTGTACCCGACTGATCTGCCACCGCTGGCTGAACTCCTGGAAGCAAACTCGCTCGAATGACACTCTCCGTGAAGCCTACCAATCGGACTAAAGCGTCCTGAAGAACTGGGATGGCAATGAACCCCCCTGGGACCTGAGCTGGGCCTACCGGGACTGCTGGGGCTGGCACCTCCTCCTCCAAATCAACCTGAGGCTCCGCCACTGGAGCTGCTATTGGAGCTCGGGCTGCTGTGCGATAGAAGAGGAAGCACGTGTTCTCGCCATCTGCAGAGGAACAGAATAGGAATTCAGTCGGTACTTGAGAAATATAACCGCATGACAAGAAAGAACAAACGTGAAACTTTTCCTAACTCCATAGCCTCTGGGAGATAAATACAGACGTCTCTATACCGATCCCTCAGACTCTAAGAAGTTTGTCCTTGAGTAGCGAGACCTATGCAACCTAGAGCTCTGATACCAACTTGTCACGATACGGATTTTCCACCATCGGGAGTCGTGATGGCACCTACTGTCGGAGCTAGGCAAGCCAAACATTAAACATATTCGGATAACAACGCAACAATAATAAGATAACGAATCTTTAAATAAAGCGGAAGTCTATAAAAACATAAATAACTAAAAATCCAAAATGCGGAAATTTAATATTTCACTACCCAAGACTGGAGTCGCTACCTCACGAACCACTAAAGAGTGCTACAAACAAGTCTGAATAGAAAATACATAATGTCTGTCTCGGTACAATGAAAACAAACTGAAGATATGGAAAGGGACTTCGGTCTGTGAACGCCAGCTAGGCTACCTCGAATGTCCCTGGACTGGAAGCTCGCTCCCAAAATGCTACCGCTACTCAGTTGCCGCTCCAACACCTGGATCTATGCAAAAAGAAGCACAGTGTGTAGCATCAGCACAACCGACCCCAAGTGCTGGTAAGTGCCTAGCCTAACCCTGGCGAAGTAGTGACGAGGCTAGACCAGACCACCAAACAAACATGTGTAGTTCAAATATATATATACGCAATAGGAGAGAATATAGAAATTTAACAAGTCAAGAGGGAGGGGAGCATGATGTAGGTGTTGTAGCAATTTAGAGTACAAGGTAAATAAATAAGGAATGAAACGGTACAAATACAAAATCAACGAGAGTAATAAACCAAGCATGGCACGGAATGTCCCTTCGTGCATTAATAATCAAATGTGGCACGGAATGATCCTTCGTGCAAATATAATCAAAACATGGCACGGAATGTTCCTTCGTGCAATAGTAATCATACATGGCACGGAATGTCCCTTCGTGCATTAATGATCAAGGCATGGCACGGAATGTCCCTTCGTCCATTAATAATCAAAACATGGCACGGAATGTTCCTTCGTGCATAATATTATCACAACATGGCACGGAATGTTCCTTCGTGCATAATATAATCAAAACATGGCACGAAATGTTCCTTCGTGCATAATATAATCAAAACATGGCACGAAATGTTCCTTCGTGCATAATATAATCAAAACATGGCACGGAATGTTCCTCCGTGCATATATAATCAAAACAATCGTGCACGGCATCACCCATCGTGCTTTATCACTCAACCTCACCCAAACAGCAATCACAAACAATGGGGGCGAGGGGATAGACAAAAGTAATAGATATCCCGGCAAGGGAAAACACAAGTAAACAATCAAATCCCGGTGAGGGAAAACATAAGTAAACAGTCAAATCCCGGCAAGGGAGCAATAACAACAAGTTTCACATCCCTACAAGGGAGATAATCAATATACTCAACCCATCCCGGCAAGGGATTAATCCTATCTCTTTCCATTTCTTTCATTTCTTACTCAATAGTATTTTTATCGTTCGAGCCAACGCTCCAAAGAATTCACAATTCACAATTAATCCTCATACTCTTCACATTAGGTAGAAATCATTAATCTAGCCTGGAAGAGTCCCAAAATATACCAAAATAAGCACAAACAAAGACCCACGGTCATGCTAGATGCCAGTGTATAGATACTCGTCACCATGCCTAAACACCGTACTCGATCATTTAGCAATTAGCAATTAATAACACTCTAATCCTATTCCCTCAAGCCAAAGTTAGATCAAACACTTACCTCGGTCCAAAGAATAGCAATCAATCCTCAAATACCGCCTTTCCTCTACAATCCGACTCCGAAACAATGATATCTAGGCATAATTAATTCAATAATATCAATAAAGACTCAATGGCAACATCCCATAGCCTAGATATGAATTTCCTAGCATTCTTCCAAAAATACCAAAATTCGACACCGGGCCCACATGGTCCAAACACGAGGCTCGGACCAAAACTCAATCACCCATAACCCCACGAGTTCAAATATGCAATTTGTTTTAAGATTCGACCCCAAATTGAGGTTGAATCACCCAAAATTCTCAAAACCCTAACTCTACCCAAAACCCTTAATTTCTACTTTGATTTCATGATTTAGGTCTAGGAATTTGATAAATGATGATAGAAAATAAAGAAAACGAGTTAAGATTTACTAACCCAAAAAGTCTTGGTGAAAAAGAGCTTCAATGGACGCCTAAGTGCTGTGAAGAAGACAAGGTTTATGAAAAGTGGGGATAAATCCCGTAATGGTTCTGTTTTTATGACTTAAAAATCGCTGGGTGAAATTACCCTACGCATTCGCGACAGTAGGGTCGCGTTCGCGATGAACAGAAGTTGGCAAGCATCGCGTTCGCGGACAAGGGATGCGAACGCGAAGAGAAAATATTGGGTGCCCGAAAAATTGGCCTACGCGAACGCGTTTGGCATCACGCGAACGCGATGAAGGGCGGCCTGAAGCTTCGCGAACACGTGGACTCAATCGCGAACGCAGAGAAGGAATCAGGGGAAGGTACGCGAACGCGAGCCTAAGGCCGCGAACGCGAAGAAAGAATTCCCTGCGCAAAAATTGCAGAAAATTCTGCTACCATTCAAAGTGCAAAAACACCCCGAACCACCTCCAATCCACTCCCGAGCCCTCGGGGCTCGTAACCAATCACACACACTAACTCAATAACATCCTACGAACTTACTCAAGCGATCAAATCGCCAAAATAACATCAAAATAAATGAATCAAGCCTCAAAATTATCATTTTCATTTCAAACTTCTTAAACTTCTAACTTTAGATAATTAGGTCCGAAATGCACCAAATGACGTCCGATTTTGACCAAACTTCACAGAAAGTGCTTAACACATATTTAAGACCTGTACCGGGCGTCGAAACCAAAATACGAGCATGATACCATAGTCTTTTAATCAATTTTTATTTCCATTTTCCTTAATAATTTCAGAAAAACAATTTAACAAAAAAATTCTTTTACTCAGGTTTTAGACCGCGGATTTCGACTCCGGGCACATGCTCGAGTCCCATATTTTTCTACGGACCCTCCGGGACCGTCAAATCACGGGTCCGGATCCGTTTACTATAAATATTGACCGAAGTCAACTTTAATCATATTAATATCAAAATTCTTCTAATTTTTCACAGATTTCAACATAAAAGCTTACCGGCTATGCGCCCGGACTGTGCATGCAAATCGAGGCAAGTAAACGTGAGGTTTTCAAGGCCTCAGAAGTGTGGAAACGAATGAGGAAACAGGTGATGACCCTTTGGGTCGTCACACATTATCACTTGACTTTACATATTCAATCGTGATAATTCCTCTAGAGAGTAATTGCCTAATGGTTTTATGTCTATGTTGTATATGACGAGATTTACCATTATATATAACGCTCACAGCCCTTCCAATTGCCGGTTGACTATCATAATGTATGCATATTAGTGCTAACGGTTTGGGCCAAAATTGAATGTCTTCCAAGAAATTTCGGAGCCATTCAGCTTCTTCATCGGCTTTATCTAAGGCTATGAATTCAGCCTCCATTATAGAGCGGACAATACAAGTTTGTTTGCACGACTTTCAAAATACAGCTCCTCCACCAATAGTGAATACATATCCACTTGTGGACTTAGAATCAGTCGAACTGGTGATCCAATTTGCATCACAATATCCCTCAATCACTGCAGGATATTTACAGTAGTGCAAAGCAAAGCCCTGGGTATGTTCTAAATATCCCAAAACTCGTTTCATTGCCATCCAATGAGATTGATCGGGATTGCTCGTGTATCGACTCAATTTACTTATGGCACAAGCTATATTTGATCGTGTACAATTCATGATGTATATTAAGCTTCCCAACACACGATCATAATCCAATTGTGATATGTTTTGGCCTTTGTTCTTTGCTAATACAAGATTCACGTCAATTGGAGTCTTTGCAACTTTAAAGCCCAAGTGCTTGAATTTTTCAAGTAATGTCTTAATATAATGAGATTGTGACAATGCCAGACCTTAAGAAGTCTTATGGATCTTAATTTCCAGAATTAAATTAGTAACTCCCAAATCTTTCATATCAAACTTGCCAGTTAGCATAAGCTTAGTCGCATTTATGTTGGCAATGTCATTACTCATTATCAGCATATCATCCACATATAAACAAACAATGACTATGTGATTTGGAATTTTTAATATACATACATTTATCACATTCATTTATTTTAAAACCATTTGACAACATTATTTGCCCAAATTTCACATGCCATTGTTTGGGTGTTTGTTTTACTCCGTAAAGAGACTTAACAAATCTACATATCTTCTTTTCTTTACCTGGAACCACAAACCCTTCAGGTTTTTTCATGTCAATTTTTTCCTCCCACTCTCCATTTAAGAAGGCCATCTTAACATCCATTTGATGAATTTCAAGAGCATAAACTGCAGCAAATACTACTAACGCTCGTATGGACGTAATTCTTGTAATTGAAGAGTATGTATCGAAATAATCAAGACCTTCTCGTTGTCTATACCCTTTGACCACATGTCTTGCCTTATATTTATCAATAGTGCCATATTCTTTCATTTTCCTCTTAAATATCCATTTAGAACCCAACGGTTTACTTCCAGGAGGAAGATCAACCAATTCTTATGTATGGTTGTTCAATATGGATTCCATTTCACTATTGACTACCTCTTTCCAAAATAATTATTCCTAAGAAGGAATAGCTTTTTTAAATGTTTTAGGCTCATTCTCCAATAAGAAAGTCACAAAAGCTGGTCCAAACGAAGTAGACGTTCTTTGACGTTTACTACATCTTGGATCCCTCTAATTAAATGTACTTTCTTTTGTTTCTTCCTGAGGTCATTGAGATCCTTCACCAATTGACTCACATTCCTTTTTATATAGATATATATTTTCAAAGAACTCAGCATTATCTAATTTTATAACCGTATTATTTTGAATGTCGGAATTTTCTGATTATGAACCAAAAATTGATATGCTTTACTATTGGTCGCATATCCTATGAAAACACAATCAACGGTTTTAGGTCTTATTTTTACCCTTTTAGGTTTAGGAACTTACCCTTTTGCCAAACACCCCCACACTTTAAAATAATTCAAGTTGGGCTTCCTTCCTTTCCATTTTTCATAAGGAATGGATTGTGTTTTAATATGGGTACTCGATTTAGTATTTGGTTAGCCGTAAGAACAGATTCCCCCTACAAGTTCTGCGGCAAATCAGAACTTATCAATAATGCGTTCATTATCTCCTTTAATGAACGATTCATTCTTTCTGCAATCCCATTGGATTGGGGCATCTAAGGGGCTATTGTTTGATGAATAATTCCATATTCTAAACATATTTATTCAAAAGGAGATTCATATTCACCACCCCTATCACTTCTTATCATTTTGATTTCTTGTCAAGTTGCGTTTCAACTTCATTTTTGTATTGCTTGAATGCGTCTATTGCTTCATCTTTACTATTAAGTAATTAAACATAGCAATATCGAGTACTATTGTCAATAAAAGTTATGAAATACTTCTTTTCACCGCGAGATGATATTGACTTCATGTCGCAAATATCTGTGAGAATTAACTCTAAAGGATTTGAATTCTATTTCAATTGACTTATAGAATGTTTAACATACTTAGATTCCACACATATTTGACATTTTGATTTGTCACATTAAAATTTAGGCAATACTTCCAAGTTAATTATTTTTTGCAAGGTTTTATAATTGACATGACCCAAACGTATATGCCATAATTCATTTGACTCAAGTAAGTAAGATGAACTGAAATTTTATTATTATTCTCAACAACCATTACATTCAGCTTGAAAAGTCCTTCAGTGAGGTAACCTTTCCTACAAACATTTCGTTCTTACTTATTACAACCTTATCAAACAAAAACATATTTAAAACCATTCTTAACAAGAAGTCCAACAGACACTAAATTTTTCCTAATCTCGGGAACATGAAGGACGTTGTTCAAAGTCACCACCTTGCCAGAATCCATCTTTAGAAAGATCTTCCCACATCCTTCAATCTTGGCGGTTGCAGCATTTTCCATAGAAAGAGTCTCTTCGGGTCCACAGGAGCATATATTGCAAAGGCTTCCCTAACATCACAAGCATGGCAAGTGGCTCCAGAATCAATTCACCACTCCTTAGGATTTCCACCAAGTTGCATCCAGAAAGCATAGCACACAAGTCATTAACATCTTCATGCTTTTCAACCATGTTTGCTTGACTCTTCTTCTTGTCTTTCTTCGGAGAATGGCACTCCGTAGATTTGTGCCCAGCTTTCCCACAGTTGTAGCAACTTCCATTGAACCGCTTCTTACTTGGGTTGCTTTTCGATCCAGAAGCCTACTTCCTCTTTCTCTTATTTTGAGAAGTATCCTCAACAATGTTTGTTCACATTATTGTTGAGTTTCCACGATCTCTCTTTTCAGCAGCTTTGTTGTGCTCTTCGATTCTCAACCGAACAATGAGATCTTCAAGGGATACCTCCTTGCATTTGTGTTTCAAGGAGTTTTTGAAGTCCTTCCAGAAAGGAGGCAACTTCTCAATCATCGCTGCTACTTGGAATGTTCCATTGATGACAAGACCTTCAATGAAATTTCTGTTAGTAAAAATACTAAGATTACTACTTTCAACATCAGTATTAATTTGATTTATACCTTCAGCAAGGAGATCGTGAATAATCCCATACAATTTATGAACTTGGGTAATAACAGACTTGGTATCCACCATTTTGTTGTCCAAAAACTTGGCGGCAACAAATTTCTTCAACTCGGCATCTTCAATTTTGTATTTCTTTTCAAGCGTAGTCCATAATTATTTTGACGTATCCACACCACTATACACATTATACAAACCGTCCTCCAGTCCATTAAGAATATAATTCTTGCAGAGAAAATCAGAATACTTCCACGCCTCAATCATGAGAAAACGTTCATTCTCTGAAGTTTCATCGGGCAGAACAGGAACATCTTTCTTGATGAACTTCTGCAGACTTAAAGTAGTCAAGTAGAAGAACATCTTCTGCTGGTACCACTTGAAATCTATCCCGAAAATTTTTTTGGATTTATCTGTCGGTGTTCGGCTTGTTGATGCATTGGCAGTAACCATTGGAGCAGCCTGGTTCCCGCTATCATTAGTCATTTCTGTAAAAGAATGACCCAAACAAACTTTAAAATCACGTAGATTTTAATCTCCAATAGAGTAAAAAAAATCACAAATGTTTTAAACTCCAAAACAGTGAATATAACACAAATACAGAATACAAATTAAATTCCTTATCTTGTTAGTCAACTGTATTTGTAAAATAATTCTAGAGAAAATAAAATAACATAAATAGAAATATAAAAGAAATAAAAGTTAATCCGAGCCCACTGAATTCACAGTGTTTCCTTAAGAAATTTAATTCCCTCCTAGTACCCAAGGTTATGGATTATTTCCTCCTAGGATAGAACGAAATGCATACTGATGTAGTGGTACTTCAAACCCCAGTGTTTCAATGAACACAAAGTTCGGTAGCAAATTACACTTACTGCTGCTTTCTTTGAAGTTAAAACAATGCAGAAGAAAAAGGAGAAACTCAGAAAATCGTACGAAAAAACTGAGAGGATGGACATGTATTTATAGCCAATGTTGGGCTAAAATCTGAAGAGGTGCAACTCTTCAGAATGACTGTTTATGCAAAACGACCACAGCATAATGCCATAACATAAATAATTATTTACTCAACAATAAAGAGGAAAAATTAAAGAGGGTAGTTAATTTTCTGTTAAGACAGAAAATGATTGGATTTTAATATTAATATTCTTGGATTTAATATTAATATTTTTTATTAAAATGAATATTTAATAACATTTCTGTTAATATTTACTATAATAAATAAATTTGGTCCAAAAATTTAATCAATCAATCATTCGATCAAATCCTAATCCGAAGCCGAACCGAGCGACGACGACGACAGTGCGAGGCTTGCCTTCTTCTCAACTCTTTAAGAGGGGGCATTTGCATCTATACCCACTTTTTGTGTCACATTTTAACTTGTTCCAGCTTTGCAAAAAAAATTACAAGCATACCCGTTTTTTCTCATAACTTCAGCACACGAGGCTGAAGTAGAAAAGGCAATCATGCAAAACTTCAGTATTCTAGTAGCTGGGCCTGAAGTTCAGCTTTAGAGCTGAAGTTTTTGTTTTGTAACTAGCGAATTTCAACTCTAGGACTGAAGTTTTTGTGTTGTAACTGGGAAACTTCAATTCTAAGATAGCTTCAAATTGATATTTCGTTAGATAGCCGCTATAACTTTGGTGATTCTCGTTGAGATTTTTAGTCATAAAGTATTTGTTCATGCTTATAAGTAATTTATCTGGTAGTAGTTGTTGCAGTTTGCTGGAAAGCCATCCAACTCGTTGTTTCTCATTATCATATATCACCATTTTGTCAAGTAGAGAAATATATGTAGATGAAAAAAATATCAGAAAGAGAAAGATTAAATGCACAAAGAACTTGGATACCAACTCTTATCAAAATCTAGTTCCCCTTTAGTATTTATGCTAATCAAGAACTGCATTTTCTCTTCACTTTGTTGATACTACTATTCGATCGTTATTTATAAATGTTAAAATATAACCTTGCTTTCTTCTGGTGAGGTACTGAATGGGAGGAGAAAGGAAGATGAAGTTGTTTAAAAAGTGTGTACGTGTTAAACAACAACAACAACAACAACAACAACAACAACCCAGTATAATCCCACTTAGTAGGGTTTGGGGAGGGTAGTGTATTCGCAGACCTTACCCCTACCCTAGGGTAGAGAGGCTGTTTCCAAATAGACCCTCGGCATCCTTCCCTCCAAGAACTTCCCACCTTGCTCTTGGGGAGACTCAAACTCACAACCTCTTGGTTGGAAGTGGAGGTTGCTTACCATCAGAGCAATCCCTCTTGTCTTGTGTACGTGTTAAAAGTTTTTTAAAAAATGGGTATAGGTTAAATGGGGGCGATCAAATAGGGCGCCCCGTGCAATTTTTACCTTTAAGAACTAGAAGAAGAGCAATTGCTTATATACCCATTAAAACCTCTTTCTCTTCCAATATGGGACAATATTCCTTCATCAAGGAGGGAATCTCAAATGATACTCAAATATTTCATTTTTCCTCCATTTTTCGTTTACCCTCTTTTAAGCATTAATATACTTTAAAATCCAATATTAACAACCTGCATTCATTAATAATGTCATCATATAGTCTGTTGCCTTGTTGTATAGAGTGAATTACCTCCGTGGAATCTGTTTCTATTTCAATTGGAAACATTCGCCATGATTGCGTTGTCCGAAGCCCCTCTAAGAGTGCCTTGATTTAAGCTTCTAATGACCCATTTTGCATGAGTAGATTTTGTAAAACCTACCATCCAGCTTTCATTTGTATTTCATTTGTTCTTGAAGCTTGCATGTATATTTAACTTGAACCATCCTCTTAGTGGTTTGTGCCATTTTACTTTGATGGGGATTTTTTGTAGAGGGTTGAGGCTTTTACAGTAAGTAGTTTGAATTCGATTGCTTTTTGGTTTATCATATCAATGTTAATAGGAGTATCACTTGTTCTAATAAACTTTAATTTTTTGTTACCCAAGTACTAACTCTTTGATATATTTCTTGCCGGAAGTACCCCAAATTCCATTGCTAATGACTTTTAAATATTAAAACAATATGTGTTAGAAGTTAAAATATGTTATGAACATTAATATTATCTATCTTAGTGATCATGAAGTATATGACTTCATGATTGGTTGGTTCATGATAATAAAAATTGATATACGTAATACTCATTATGAAGTTATAGCTATCAAAATGACCTCAGATTCAATCGACGGAATAAGCTTATTTAGCTCAATCAAACAACCAAAAAGAAATTTATTTAGATATAAGAGAATCGTTTTAACTTCTCTGTTTGAATATCCAAACGTTCATTATTTTCGTTAATCAAGTGGAATCCATCAAATTCTTTGTCTTCGGAATTGAATAGGGAAAGTTAAAATAAAAGAGATGTAATGCAAATATATCTTTTAAATGTTATTTTATGTAATTATTAAAAATTTATTATCACTAATAAAAGGTACATGTGTAAGCACGTATATTGATGCTAGTTATATTAAAAATACGAAGTTACGTAGCAAAATATTATTTACCTTTTTTTACATTTTAAAAATAGATTTAACATTGAACAAAATTATAATTAAGATATATGCCTAATTTAAGACTTGAAGATCAACTATTATTTTATTTTTTAAATTATTAATATATAAAAAGTCTTAATATTTAAAATTTTAAAATCAATTAAAAGGCTTACCTTATAAAAATATTTTTCTAGAATTTCATTACCACATTTTTAGTTCTAAGACGTCCAAAGAATTTATTACAAAATTAGTTTTTTCTAAAATTATCACTAATTTTTATTCGATAATAATAACTATTACTTAACTAAATAACTTATCCTTTTTTATTGAGTCCTAAATATCTAACCATGGCAAATCATAATATACATGGTTATTAAAATTAGCTGTGGAAAATTGAATAAAAATAATATTTATCTATCCATAGTAACCATGAAAAATAAATTGGATAATGAACTTTTTATAATTGATCAAATATGGATAAGATCCATATTATCCACCTACCAATGGATAACCAATGAGTTTAACTATTATATTTGTAAAAACTCAAACTGAGAGTTCTCAAGTTTGGAAGATTAGAAATTCTTCAAAAAATGATCATATTCAAAAAGTCATGGACAATATAGATATCCGTATTATCCGTTGTTAGCTCATTTTCTATCTGTATCAAATATTAATCGTGTCGGATAATTTATCCATTTTTACATTATCTTTTTTCGAATATCCAGTCCAACCCAATCAGCCTTTTAGCCGCTCCCAATTAAAACAAAAGCAATATCCATTAGATATTCTAATCCAAATAACTAATAAATTTTCTTTGCATGGCTTAATTTTAATTTGTAACTTCAACAAATATTATTAAATAAGATCATAACTAAATGAATATAATTTATTACATATGTGCTAATTTCCTCATCAATATTTACTATTTTCAAGAACTTGAACTTTTATTTAATATTTTTTTTTTGACTCAAACACATCTTTAAATGTTATTTTCGCTGGTCCAAAATAAGTGATTTTTTAGCCTTTTTTTATTGTGGTCCAAAATAAGTAATTTCTCCAAATTTCAAGAATGAATTAATTATTCTTTTCCTACATTGTCCTTGGAGTAATAGTGTTGAAGTATGTGTTAGGAGTGTATATATGAAGAGATAGTAAAGGTTAATATGGTTAATTTCATTACTAATTAATGTTAAAAAGTAGATTTCTTAATCCGTATAAAACAACTAAAAAATTACTTATTTTGAACAAGAGAAAGTATATTTTTGTCAACTACAACACGCATACTTAATCTACCCTTGATATAATTATGCACTGCTTTACATTATCTATTTTCGACCCGCCTTTATCAAATCCATCCTAACCAGCGCTTTTGCCGCCCCTAATTAAAACAAAAGCAATATCCATTAGATATTCTAATTCAAATAACTAATAAATTTTCTTTGCATGCCTTAATTTTAATTTGTAACTTTACAAATATTATTAAATAAGATCATAACTAAATGAATATAATCTATTACATATGTGCTAATTTCCTCATCAATATTTACTACTTTCAAGAACTTGAACTTTTATTTAATATTTTTTTGTGACTCAAACACATGCTTTAAATGTTATTTTCGCCAGTCCAAAATAAGTGATTTTTTAGTCTTCTTTTGTGATCCAAAATTAGTGATTTTTTCAAATTCTAAGAATGATTTAATTATTTTTTTTTCCTACATTGCCCTTAGAGTATGTGTTAGGAGTGTTTATGCGATAAGATAGTAAAGGTTAATATAGTCAATTTTATTGTCAATTAATATTAAAAAATGGATTTCTTAATCCGTGTGAAATAGCTAAAAAGTCACTTATTTTGAACATGAGGAAATATATTTTTGTCAACTAATTTATTCTCATTAATATAAAATATAAGGATAAACGCACATAATTATGCACTTCTTTAAAAGGCTAACGCTAACCCCACCTGCCCACTCGCCGAAAAAAGAAGTAAAAACATGAATGAGAAAAGAGGCAAAGAAAACATATTAAATATTGATTGTGCAGCATGAAGTTTGACCAGAGTTGTATTATAAGCTGGTCAAAACTGAGACACAGACAGCTCTGTATTCACGAATCACTATGCACATGCATTATGAAGCTGGAAATATATATATATATATTTCTTTTTGGTAGGATGGAAATATTTTCTCTAATACCTACTTATGTCTGCTAGTGTTAATGAAATAACTTTTGTAAATCAGAATACTATTAAATTTCTTCAAATGGACTCCTGCTATTTTCATTGAATCAACCTTTTGATTTGTAAGTTCAAAATTTTAAATGAAATTGACCGGCATTAGTGAATTATAGTGTTATAGTTTTCTTAACTTTAAAGTTTGTGGAAATATCATAAGGATGACATCTAATGCATTTAGCACAATTAACTGATCACCAATACAAGAGGTTACCAAAAGTTCGAATTTGCCCTGTATTATTTGAAATTGCTCAATCTTATCGTCCGTTCCATGGGTGAAAATACTTGCATCCTCAAACTTTTCTTTAAAAATCAAAACTTTCCCTCTACTTTAAACAAATGTTATTCTCCTCCTCATTTCTCAATTGACGTTTTAAACTACTTATTTTGACCTTTATATTATCAATATTTACTTTTTCTATATTTTTTTACCTTTATAGTATCATGATATTTTTCTCTTTTCTAATCTCTATACAAAAAACTTAGCTATGTAATAACTAAATTTTATTTTCAGAATAAAAAATAATAATCAAGCGTATAATTTAATGATGATGAATAATTAAATGGATGAACAAAATAAGAATAAAAAAGAAAATAATTTACTCTTATCAATAATTATATTAATGTCACGACCCGAAAACTCGACCCGTCGTGATGGCGCCTATCGTGATACTAGGCCAGCCACTTATTTCCAAATACTTCATTTTTCGAATAAAAACTTAAGGAAAATCATAATTTTTTAACAGAAATTCAATAAGATAGAAGTAGAAATGAAAATCCAGCGGAAAGAAACAAAATCCTGGTCTCGGGTGTCACTAAGTCATGAGCTAAAACTACTACATCTGTTCGAAATAACATGACCAACACGGTCTGAGAATATCCAAATAAATATACTAAAGGGAGATAAGGAAAGGAGAAGGCGGAACTGCGATCTCCAAACAGCTACATCACAATCTCCATAGAGAGTCTCCAACTGGTGTGATCAACAACCGATGATGTACCCCAAGATACCTGAATTTGCACACAAGGGTGCAGGAGGTAACATAAGTGCACCAACTCAGTAAGTAACAAGTCCAACTTTGAATTGATAGGTAGTGACGAACTCAACCTCCTCAAGGATAACAGAAATAATATACAGAAACGTAGGCATGCTTTCAGTTAAATAAACAACTTGAACAGTAAAACAGAGCTAAAATGAACAAGGTAAAGAAGTATAACTCTGCTACATCTACATGTCAATGCACATGCTGTATGAAATGCACCATGCTGAGTGCCTCATGTGGCCACAACCTCAAATGCTCGTCCACTCAGTACTGTATATGGCTTATATGGCCCAGTAAAGATCCATCCTGGAATATATACATCTCTTACATCCATCACTCAGTACTGAGGAAGGCTATTCCAGCCTACAGAGAAGATCCATCTCCAGATAATATCAATAACAAACTCATAACCACTCGGTACTGTATATGGCTCACAATTTTCACGGAAGATCCATCCCGGAATATATATACATCACTGATAACAGTCATCCAGTACCGAGGAAAGCCATTCCAGCCTATGGAGAAGATACATCTCCAAATATAACTACTTCGGACAAGATCTATGTCCAGGAAAGATCCATACCTCAACATCATCAACTGCGCTCACTAGGGGTGTAAAGACTCCGGAGGGGCTTCTCTCATTATCCCAAGCGCTATAACAAGCCAACGAAGTTCAATATCTCATTGCGGTGTGCAGCCTGATCCCATACTATCACTCAATACCAGGCGCTCGGCCTCACTCAGTCATCACTCTCCAGTCTCACACACACGGGCTCAAAAATGTAACGATACTAGCCCAAACAATGATATGATGTGTCAAATAACAATAATCGAGACTGAGGCATGATATAATATGCATGAACATGACTGAGAATAGAATATCAATGAAGATAATGATATGACAGCAAGAAAAGACCTCTCGGGTCTCAGCAGTATTGGCGTGAAGCCTTAACATGATAAGTAGCATAATTTGCAGCTCATTAACTTAATCACATAATTACAATACAGATATCAGCATAAAAGAGTCAATAAGCGGTGCCACGGAATGATCCAAGCCGCATTTCTTATGGTGTACGCCCACTCGCTCATCACTTGGAAATGCGTCACCTCAATAGTAATTATTGAACACACAGTTCGGGGTTTCGAACCCTCAGAACCAAGTTTGAAAGCTTACTTACCTCAAGCCAAGCCAAACTCTAGCCCGCGACGCCCTTTCTTCTCGATTCGGCCTCCAAATGCCCCGAATCTAACCAAAAATTAAAAACATAACATCAATATATGCTAAGGGAACAAAGCCCATGCGAAAATAATCAAATTACATCACAAATCCCAAAATTGGCCAAACCCGACCCTTGGGCCCACATCTCGAATTCCGATAAAATTTACAAAACTAGAATCCTTACACTCTCACGAGTTCATACATACCAAGAATAATAAAATCCGACCACAAATGACCCCTCAAATCCCTAGATTAAGGTCTCCAATTTCCAAGTCCTAAACCCCCAATTTTTGCTACTAATTTTCATAGATTTCAAGCTTAATCAGTCAAAAACCATCATAGAAATAAGTTTAGGGTCCAAAAATCTTACCTCCACGAAACCCTCTTGAATTCTCTCTCTAAATTGCCCTCCCAAGCTCAAACCTGCATGAAAAAGGTGAAAAAACACTCAAAAATCGTGAAGGACTAAATTTATATATCCTGCCCCAGCTAAACCGCTTCTGCGGTCGAAATATCACACCTGCAGACCCTCACATGCGGTCCCAGGTGAGCATATGCGGAATGCACTTAACCACCCAAGGACCGCACCTACAATCAAAATCACGTACTTGCGCTATCGCATGTGCACTCAAATATCTGCCTCTGCGGTTCCAGCTCCTCTCGCCCATTTCCGCATCTGCGGCCCTCCTTGTGATTCTGCGAGCCCGCACCTGCGGTCCCCAAGCTGCAGGTGTGATTATTACAGGAGCTTCAGCAACTTTAGCTGCAAATTTCCAACTCCAAACCTCCGGTCAACCATCTGAAATTACCCCGAGGCCCCTGGGACCTCAACCAAAAGTATGAATAAGTCACATTACACTATTCAAACTTATACCAATATTTGGAACACTCCAAACAACATCAAATCATCAAAAAACCCTCAGATTCAAGCCTAAGATTCCCAAAACTTCCGAATTACGCAAACGATCAAAAAGACTATCAAACCACTTCCGAATGACCTGAAATTTTGCATACACATCACAAATGACACAACGGACCTACTCCGATTTCCAGAATTCCATTACTACCCTGATATCAAAATTGCCACTACCAACCGGAACGCACCAAAATTCTAATTTCGCCAATTCAAGCCTAAATCTACTCTGGACCTCTAAAATACATTCCGGACGCGCTCCCAAGTCCAAAATCACCCAATGGAGCTAACCAAATCATGAAAATTCAAATCCTAGATCGAATACTAAAAAGTCAAAACTTGTCAAACCTTTCAAATTTTAAGCTTCAAACTAAGGATTGTTCTTCCAAATCCATTCTGATTACCCTGAAAACAAAAACCGACGAGTTATATCACTCGTAATACATCACATGGGGATAGTCATGCCCGAGAATTGGCGAGCAAAGTGAAAAATCTTAAAACGATCGGTCGGGTCGTTACATCCTCTCCCACTTAAACATATGTTCGTCCTCGAACGTGCTCGGAGTTATTCCGAAAACCATCAAATCACTGTATAACCTTATCATGCACATACCCAGGGGTGATCCCACGTCACCCTATCTCATATAGGTCTGATAACACAATGTAACTAAAATTTCACAATCCAACCTAGCCCATAAACCTTAGAACCACATTTCCACTTCTGAAATCATCTACAAGATCAGAATCTCACATCTATACTCTGAATAAGCACGAACAAGTTGTAACAAACCATACCTCCAGCCTCGAATGCAATTACATGATATACCACATAGCTCAAACTATCGTAGCGGTAACTTCTAATCACAATAGTTGCTCGGAACAACCGAATATCGATAATAAACCTCTTATCAAATAAAGCCTCATCCCAACGCATCCGTATACTGCCAATGATAAATGAAACCCGTAGAAAGTCATAACCATTCCTCAGATCAACCATTCATGAAGCCACTTCTCCTTTGGCAAGGACTACAACAAATTTCTGAGCCGAACATCGATATTATCCTTCCAACACGCTGAAATCAAATCTGTTTGTATTCATCCTAGATCCCAACGATCTCATCTAATCCAACACAAGTACTCTGGTGACATGACACATCAATACAACCTAAAACCACAACTCGTGCAATCCACGCACTAATAAGCAACGATCTGAACGTACTCAAATCGTGAAAAATGACTCAAATGAGAGAGTTGCACCGCAAGATTACCAGTATCACCACACACAATGCTGAGAACCCGTCACACATCGTAGAAATAGAACACACGAATCTAACCCAACGGATCGTATCTCTATATAACTTTGCTGCCATGTGCGACCCTATCTAAACGCTGGTCCACATGAAATACCTCAAGTCACTATGCTAAAAATCAACAACCACGCGCAATTTTATGTCTAGAACCAACGTAAATCATCATAACCATGGAGAAGCAATTGACATAACATTACACAAACCCGAAAGGATACAACCGATACGACATCCGCCGAGCAATACCCAATACTCTTCCCGCTCAAATTTCACTGAGAGACCCCAATAAAACTGCACCACATGTGCCTATAACCAACAAATCCTCACGCCTCGCAACACGGGAAGGTAACTCAGAGATCTCCCCATATCACTAATAAGCTCAATAACAATCGAATCAACACATACCTCAATAATACAACTCGGAGTCAACCAAGCCGACTCGATGTAGAACACACATCCATATTAGCCTACCAATGAACCAATTACCAAGGAGTTCCTGAAGCCGCTCCTTCAACTCCTTTAACTCCGTCGGTGCCATACGATACAGTGCTCGGCACCAAATCAATACCGAAATCGACAACTCTGTCCGGTGACATGCCCGGTAGCAGGAAACACATCCAAAAAATCCCTCACCACGGGAACTGAATCAATCCCTCACCACAGGAACTGAATCAATGGTAGGAGTCTCTGCACTGACATCCATCACGAAGGCCGGATAAGAAAACAAACCCTTCCCAGCCATCCGCTAGGTCTTCAAAAATGAAACCACCCTACTGGAACATAATCAGTCGAACCTCGCCACTCAATCCATGGCATTCCCAGCATAGCCAACGTCGTCGTCCTAACACAACAGCCCAGAATAATATGACGTGTAGACAACCATTCCATACCCAATATCACACCAAAATCTAGCATACTAAGCAACAAGGATCAACTCGGGTCTCCAAACCTCCAATAGTTACCACACAAGACCGATATACGCGGTCCACAACCACGACCTAACCTTTTTATCAGAACTCCCAATCTCAAATCCATACAGCACGCGAATCACCATATCTGATCCCGACTCCACCGTCCAAATATACAACACACCTCTAATACCCAATTATACCACGAGAGGTACTCCTATAATTCTTCTGTGCCACCAAGCAAATTCGAATATCAACAGTTGATCCAACAAGAGCGTGTTGCAATATAATGAAGTATCCTCAACTCAAACACATCGCCCTTTAAAAAATGTATATCCTCATCAAGACACACCAATCAGTGATCTCATTTATCTAGTCATCTGAAACTGTCCATGCTACCTAAGAATTTGTGACCTTCCTTTCAAAACTGAATCGTGACCTTACACATGCAAATCTTAATCTTACACAACATACCCCATATACCATACCATCCTAGAATAAATATGAGAAATTCATATCTATTCCGAGCCACAAGCAACTATGTACTCAACTAGCCAAGAACCTTCCATTGATCCCATCTAGAAGAAAATCACTATACATCCCCATGCTCCTCACGCTCGCAGAAAATATACATCTCTAACCGTGGTAGAAACTATCAAGAACTCTCTGAATTCCATTTGCACAAAACTAAATCGTCAGGACTGAATCCTTCTAACTCAACCAAGATACGCATGCCACTAAAACCCAAGAGTATTACCGCGAAACACCTGTAGAAACGCATTACCTCGCAAGCACCCAAAGACTAATCATAACCTTATCATGCCGACTCGACCTACTACCAAGCTAGCTTATCTATCCAAGTTCCTTCTAATTTACTTTCAAATTGATACTTATTCTCGGTATAATACCACAATCCTCAACCCAAACTCTCCATACGAGACCCAAGCATAAAACCACACCGTATAAGGTTCATAAGCCGCTGAATACTCTCTTAAACTTCCTCAAAAGTAGCACATTCAAAATACCTACCCTGAAGAGAATTCTTGAGAAATCAAATTCATTACCTTCACCTTTATGATACTGATATACAGAATCCCATAATTTATATAGAAGTGCCACAAGTCTTGACACCCTCCAATTTAAACCTCGATTTCTAGCCAAATATACAAACTGAAAATCTCCAATTATTACATGTAAAATCTTGAACCCATTGGAATCATTCTCGAGAGTCATTCACTCTACTCAAGCCACAATTAGACCGATCAAATAGGTCGGACGACCTGTGCTCCATTAGCACTCTGACGCCGCATAATGTAACCTCACCTTAATGCAACCAAGCAACTTTCTGTTCTATGCACCGTACATCCTTTACCAATAATAACTCAAGTCATTCTGTGCTTCTCATATACCCATAAAGCATAACATGACCTTTATTGAAATTTCCTTTATTCGATTCATCTCGATCTCAACCTCCTTTTTCGCAAAACGTTGAACAAGAATATGTCGAGGATCCGGGTGCATTTCATGTGACGTGGTCCAAAAACACGTTCTTAAATGACGTTCACTTTCTTAATAATTGACTAAAAGTAGTGAATAATTCTAAAGTTGCACTATAGGTCCAACATGTATCAAAATTAGATATTAGCGAAATATAGCAATTGAGTGACCGTGCTAGAACCACGGAACTCGAAGCCTAACACCTTCTCCCGGGTTAACAAGATTCCTTACCCGGATTTTTGGTTCGCGACTGTAATATAGAGTCAAACCCTATCCTCGATTCGGGATTCGAACCGGTGACTTGAGACACCATAAATTTCCCAAGTGGAGACTCTGAATCTCTTAATAAACGAAAACGTTTCGATTGTCCCTTAATTGGAAAAACTCCTTTTATTATACCCTTCACGGGGTGTAGTAAGTGAAAAAGGAGGTGTGACAGCTCTGGCGACTCTGCTGGGGATAAGAACCCAGAATTTCAGTTCAGGGTTCAAGAATTCGAGCTCAGTTAAATTGTTGTATTTGGCTTTATCTGATTTTTCTACATGTTCCATGCTATATGTGCTAAGTATTTTGCCGCTTTGATATTTGTTGAAACTGTATATATAAACTGTCGTGAATCCCTTATTCTCTCTGAGTCTTCTACATCATGGAGAAGGGTGCACTTCGTGTAGCTTCTCTTCTGTTTAGAGTCTTTTTCCTAATTTAGAATGAGGTTTGGATAAGTTACAAAGCCGGCGGAGCTTCTGTATCCCCGGTACGTTGCCTCCCCCTCGGGTCGAGTTGTCCGCTCGGGTAAGCCAGGTCTAGACCAATAAACCTAGGGTTTAAACCTAGAAGAACAATAAACTCATGACAGATCCCTAGTAGGACACTTGTTTGCATCATGTGCATTTGACTTAGGGGACTCAACACAGGGGTTGGGTCCATTTAGGACAGGTGACCTGAATTGAAATAACCATCCTGATGCATCTTACGTGCTACTTGTGCATTTCTTTGCTCGGCGTTGCATGTTGACCGGCTTGTATATAATGAGTGGAAAATTGTGAAAAACAGGAGTGTTAGAAATAAGTGAGGATAACCTTTTGTTTGAAACAATAAACCAATACCCAAATAGTACCGAAATGCTGCCGGATTTTTGAAAAATGAAAAAGAAGAAAAAGAAAATTTGAAACATAGGAAGAAAATTGTTGTTCAAAGATATACATTTGATTTTGGCAAATCTGCCCGAACTATGCTGGTTTGATTCTCACCGGATGTGAGATACGTTGGCAACCCTCATCGGGTCCAACATCCCTATTGCCAAACATAGCTAAAAAAAATGTCAAAATTTTAATTTTTATTATAAATAAGTCAGGTGATGCCATTCTTGTTTTAAATAAGCCGAATGTCCCTCAAAAGGACGCCGGAAGACCATTTTGCAAGAACAGCCACCCTGAGTCATTTTGAAATGGTTTGCGGGCATAGCCTTAAAATCTCCCCTCGGAAGTGCTGAAAGACCGTATCCGCAAAAGCAAATCTTTGTTTTTCTTAAATAAAAAATTCTGTTTTGTTTTCCTAAATATAATTTTTGCGAAAAATAGCAGCTTTTCCCTTTAGTCATTAAATCCCCTCTAAATAAATGTGCAGGATGAATTCAAACAACATCGAAACCTTCTCAGTCCTGAGCGAGATACCCCTAAAGCTCCATATGTGGTGGGACGACCTAGGAACTGGAAGTAAAGAAACGGTGGTCAAAATTTTGGGCGGCCTTGTTGGACTCGTGAGCATAAAGCAGAGAAAGGATATTATTGAAGCATTGATACCGTTTTGGGACCCAACACATAATGTCTTCTGATTCTCAGATTTTGAACTCACACCAACATTAGAAGAGATGGCAGGGTATGCAGGCCTCAACTGGAATCTGCGAAGTAGATATCCCTTAGCACCAAGACCGGTCACCCTCCACAGATTCTTAAATTTGTTGAACATCAGTCGAGATATCCAAGACCCGTATCTAGCAGAAGTGTGTTGCACTTTGCACTTCCTCTATTATCGGTATGGAAACCCAAGAGGCTTTGAAGAGCCCAACACCAACCTAACTCACACTGGAAATAAAGACAAATGGGAAGCCCGGCGGGGGTTAGCATTCATGGTGGCTTTTTTAGGAATTGTGGTTTGCCCAAGGAAAGACGGTCACATAGACCTCGGGCTAGTAGGGATGCTGGATATGGCTACAAAGAAACCTACTAGCACGGTGGTTCCTTTGATCGTAGAAGAGATGTATCGAGCTTTAACCAAATGCCGAGCGGGTGAGAAATTCTTTCGAGGATGTAATTTGTTACTACAAATGTGGATTCAAGAGCATCTATGTCACCGTACAGGGTATATAAATTTTGGGTTAACCGGGCTTAGTTGTATCAATAAATTTGAAATCCGGGTCACAGGCATTGAATTTCCTGAGGGTGTTGAAGCCTGGTTGTCGTACTTGAGATCGTTGACCGCAGATAAGATTGAGTGGGCTTATGGGTGGCTTTTCGCTACTGAAGCTGTCTACACGTCAGCAGAAGTCCCCTATATCCTTTTGATGGGTATCCGAAGCATACAGCCTTATGCTCCTTACCGGGTTTTGCGACAACTTGGAAGATTCCAGACAGTGCACAATGATGAAGACATGAGTGAGCAAATCATTGAGTTAGGCCCGAAGGCTGCATTTCCTGAAGGCAGAATCTGAAAGATATGGAATGAGTGTCGGTTCCTCGAGCCTAAAACCATAATACAAGACCAAGCTAGAGGCGAGGTAGATCCTAAGTATCTGACGTGGTTTGGCAAAAGATTCCAAATCCCAGAGAGACCCGCTAAAAGGCCGCACGTGCAGACTTTTACTGATGGGGTCCAGGTTCAATGGGATTGGCAAACAAAGGAAAAGGAGTACCGAGCTAGAATAGGACAGTTGGAGCAACAGGTCCGGGACCTCCAATTTGACAAGAGTGTACAGGCTGCAGCCGATAAGGGTGATAAAAAGAAATTAGCTCGGGAGAACGAAGCACTCAAAGCCCAAATTAAGCAAATGAAAATAGATGCCAGGAACCAAGAAAGAAGTCCATCTAATGAGAGGTTGATCAAAGGGTTAAGGAGACAAATCTCGGACTACCAAGAAGAATTAGAAAAGTCCGAGGGAAACATGGCAAGGCTTCGGGCACAGTGGGCCAAGAAGACTGCGGAAAGAGCCCAGTTTGTACAACAATTGAAAAGAGATTATGAGGGAACCATCACCAACATGGGGAGAAAAACGAATACTCTGGAAGAAAAAGCAACCCGGCGAGATAAAGAATTTCAGGCCGAGAGGGGCCATTGTTATGAGTTGATCGCCGAGATGCAAAGGGAAATAAAATTGCTACAAGACCTTCACCTTCAGGATTCCCAGGTACTAGAAGCCCGTACCCAACAGATAAGCCGACTTCTCCAAGAAAAGGGCCAAATCAGGGAAAGGATCTGAAGCATTGCACACTATATTGTCAAGAGATGCCAGGACGGTGAACGGATGGGTCATAACACTCTCTTTGCGTCAGTGATGATATTTGTTCGACAGGTCATGAATGATTTGGAGAAATTGCAAAGGGGTCTTGCGCATAGGCCCATGGCGATGCCGAATGATGCCCCGCGGGTCCCAGGATTTGAAGCTTTGATGTACTCCTAGATTAAATCGAGTCTATACTTTTTTTTTTAAGTTTGTTTTGTACTTTCCTTTTTTGAGAATGAAAAAAAAATAGTCTGGTAATTTTGTAATCACAGTCGTCATTAATGAAAATTCAAAAATTCCCAAAAAAATTTCTTTATTTCTTGCATTTAATTTTACGCTTATTGACATGAACTACGCTTAGTCTGATTCATGCGGTGTCATGACACGTAGGCAATCTCCATAGGATTCGACAATAAGAAATCGAGGGAATGAGAGAACTAAAACAAAGAGAGAAAAAGGGAAGAAATGACAGAAGAAAAAGAATTAGAAAAGGAAAATGAAGAGAAAGAAAAGAAAGAAGAAAAAAGAAAACAAAGAAAGTTACCATTAGAAATAAAGCCGGGATAACGCAAGCGGTCGAGCAAATGCATACTGGAAACCGTTAACTGCCTAGGTGCATTCATGCCTAAATGTGCGGTTATCTATTTGTTAATTCCCTAACCACTAACAGTGTTGTCGTTGATGATGAGTCCAGGAAAGTGGTTCAGTTGACTGGCATTCTGGCAACCAACCCATACAACACCCGTTCTAAAGATAAGTAAAAAATGGTCAACCAAGAGTTAGAAGCAAGCATCGTCGACCCGTCTAGGGAGGAAGAAGCCGTGGATGTCAACGCCATGAAAGAGGAGACGTATAAATTAAAACAACAGATGGCCGAAATGTACCAGGCTTGGGCAAAGGACACCCACTACCAGCTTACCCTGCTAACCTACCTACATTCTACCATTAGCTCAGCCACAAGATCCTCCTACAGTTAATTCCTCTCCGGCCTACCCTACCTACCAGCAATACTACGCAACTACTTCCCAAACACCACCACCCCCACCACCCAAACAAATCTCATGCCCTCCGCCTCCAACCACTCTCGTGTTTGCGGCTCCTATACCCGCCGCATTATAGAGATATTCTAGTGAACCCCTGTTTCAAACCCAGGAAACCCACTATTACCCACCTGAACCCACCTTCAAACCGCCAGAACCATATCCTTACACTCCTCGTCTTGATATCTCAGCTGAAGAAGAGAAGCCTCCCAAAAACCCTGAGCAGGAGGAGATGATACGAAAGGTGAAAAGCTTGGAGCAATCGTTCAGAAATATGCAGGGCCTAGGAGGACAAGTCAGTGTGGCCTACAAGGACTTGTGCTTGTTTCCTGACGTCCAGTTGCCCACGGGATTCAAATTACCCAAGTTTGATCTGTACGACGGACATGGTAACCCAGTAGCTCATCTGTGGGGATTTTGCAGTAAGATGAGAGGCGCTGGGGGAAGGGACGAGTTATTAATGGCATACTTTAGTCAAAGTCTCAGTGGTGCTGCTTTGGAATGGTACACGCGGCAAGATCATGCTCGATGGTACACATGGGATGATTTGGCCCAGGCATTCGCATGCCATTTTCAGTACAACTTAGAGATCGTCCCGGACCGGCTATCATTGACCAAAATTGAGAAGAAGCCAGGGGAAAGCTTCAGAGAGTACGGTTTTCGGTGGAGAGAACAGGCCGCAAGAGTTGATCCTCCAATGAAGGAAGGCAAGATGGTCGATTATTTTCTGCAGGCTTTGGAGCCTACTTATTATGGTCATCTAGTATCGGCAGTTGGAAAAACTTTTAATGAGGTAGTAAAAATGGGAAGTATGGTGGAAGAGGGTCTCAAGACTAACAAAATTATGAGCTATTCGGCGATTAAAGCAACTACCCAGGCCATCCAGAGCGACACTGGAGGGGTGTTGGGAAAGAAGAAAAAGGAAGATGTTACAGTAGTAGAATCAAGAGCTTGGTCCATGGGTCCATCGCCATATTATCACCAATCGCGCCCCCATCCCCAAACTACCCACACAACCCATACAGCCCGCCACAACACTACTATCCACCTCCCGCCCCCCATTTCTCCGTCCACCATGCCCAAACATACCCCCAATCTCAGGCGCCATGGCGTGCACCTATCCCACAAAATACTTACCATACTCAAAATACATACCTATCTCCGAGAGCCTAAAAAAACCCTACTGGACCAGGTTTTCGACCCAACCCTATTTCTAAAAATGATAGGTTGCAGAAGAAGAAAAATTTCACTCCGTTGGGAGAATCTTACACCAGTTTATACCACAGATTGAGACAATTGGGCATGTTAAGTCCGATTGAACCCAAAATACCAAATCCTCCCCCAAGGAATCTGGACCATTCGGTGAATTGCGAGTATTGCTCGGGTGCCCTAGGGCATGATACAGAGAAGTGCTGGCATTTGAAAACGGCCATCCAGGAGCTCATTGATCCCCGCTGAATTGAAGTGCAGGCTCCAGAGACACCTAACATCACTCAGAATCCATTGCCAACCCATCATGAGACTCATATGATTGAGTTAGTGCAAAAGGGGGAATCTAAGAAGCCGTCACAAACCGTGATGATGATCAAGGCTAGTAAAGACAGGTCACATGAGAAACCAACCAGTGGGGAAGAATTGATCAAGGAAGGAGAGACAGTTAGGAAATAGGTGGGGGTGATAAAGAAGGAGCCGTTGAACAGTAATGTAGTAAAACAAGAACCAGTTACTGTGGTGGTACCGGGAGCAGTTGCCAAGCCCGTTATAATCATGAAAGGGTCTCACACGGAGCCAGTTATTATCAATCAGTAACTCAATTGCCAATAGTCAGTGAAAAGACTGTCCCGTGGAATTACGGCCGAGTGACTGTGACGTACAAAGGGAAGAAAGTTAAAGAAGAAGTTTGTGAAACCCATGGGCTGACTCGTTCAGGGAGATGCTTTGCCCCTGAAGAGCTGAGAAAGGTTAAAGCATCCAAGGATAATCCAGCACCGGTAAAAAGGGACATGACTGAAGAAGAGGCTGAAGAATTCTTAAAAAAGATGAAGGCGCAAGATTATTCCATTGTGGAACAGTTGAGGAAAACCCCAGCACAGATCTCATTGGTGTCTTTATTGATCCATTCAGACGAGCACCGCCGGGCGTTGATGAAGATTCTGAATGAAGCCCATGTTCCGGATAAGATCTCTGTGAATCATCTGGAGAAAATAGCAAACAAGATTTTTGATGTCAACAGGGTTACGTTCTCTGATGATGAGCTGCCTTTAGAGGGCACTAAGCATAATAGAGCGCTCTATCTCATGGTGAAATGTGAAGACTCAGTGGTCACCCGGGTGCTAATCGACAACGGGTCCAGTACAAACATTTGGCCTCTATCCACCCTGGAAAAGTTAAAAGTAAATAGTGAGAGGATCCACAAGAATAGTTTGTGTGCGGGGATTTGATGGAGGAGGAAAGGACATAGTCGGGGATATTGTGTTGGAACTGACAATAGGACCAGTTGAATTTACTATGGAGTTCCAGGTGCTCGACGTGGCTATTTCTTACAATCTCTTGCTAGGCCGGCCTTGGATTCCTGCAGCAAAAGCAGTGCCGTCTACCTTGCATCAGATAATCAAATTCGAGTGGGATCGACAGGAAATTGTTGTGCATGGGGAGGATAGTTCGTGTAATACCATTATGCCTTTCGATGAAGCTGAGGACGAC
>MU773152.1:0-48473 GCA_026770625.1 Nicotiana glauca
GGGGGGGGGGGGTAAATGCCTATTTTGTAAATAGCCAATAACTATTTTGGAAGAGGAAATAATTATAATTTAAATTCCCCAACGGGCAATTTTTTTTTAAAAATGGCCGTTGGGATCGTTTAGGCCTGCCAAGAACCGGTTCGGTCCCGGTCTAATCTCGATCTCAAACGATCCCAGTCTCGCGAGCTTAATGTGAAGGAACGATCCAGAAGACCGGCCCACCTATAAATTCCCAGGCTTATCCGGGCCAAGACCATTTAGGCCCAGAGCCCATATGGGTCGCAGTCCCAGGCCGATCCCGACCCACTTGACAGCCTTAGAAGTGGGTAAGTGGTTAACACACATATAGGGTGACATTAAAAATATGGTTTTAAATTTTAGAGGCGCGTATCAATGCAAGTGACAATTTCTCTAAGTGTGGATATCTAGTTTCTGCTTCTCCTAAGGTTCGACTTACATAATAAAATTACGTACCTTGCTCTTCTTGAACTAGGATACCACTTACCGCAATTTTTGATACTGCCAAGTATAAGTAAAGTTTCTCATCTGCCTTTGGAGTATGAAGCAGTGGCGGGCTCGATAGGTATCACTTTGGCTCCTCTAATGTTAGCTGGCATTCCGGGGTCTAGGTGAAATCGTTCTTCGTTTTGAGTAGAGAGAAAAATCTGTGGCTTTGATCCGACGACCTCGAGATGAATCGGCCTAAAGTAGTTATCCGTCCAGTCAGCCTCTGCACGACTTTTACACTATCCATAACAGTGATGTCCTCGATAGCCTTGATTTTATCAGGGTTGATCTCGATTTCTCGATTCGACACCATGAAGCCCAATAATTTGCCCGAACCGACCCCGAAAACACATTTCTCGGGGTTGAGCTTCATGTTATATCTCCTCAAAATCTCGAACGTTTCCTGCAAATAAGCCAAATAGTCCCCTGCACGAAGAGACTTAACTAGCATGTCATCGATATATACTTCCATTGACTTACCTATTTGTTCTTCGAACATTTTATTTGCTAGGCGTTGTTAAGTAGCTCATGCATTTGTTTAGCCTAAAGGACATTACATTATAACAATATGTTCCATACTTGGTGATAAATGAAGTCTTTTCCTAGTCTTCCAGGTTTATTTGCATTTGATTGTACCTAGAATAGGCATTGAGAAAGGTAAGGATCTAGTGGCCAGCCGTGGCAATCATGTGATCGATATTAGGCAGTGAAAAGAATATTTGGGGCAAGCCTTATTTAAGTCTTTATAATCTACACACATTCTACGTTTTTTCCCTTTTTAGGGACTACGACTACATTGGCTAACCATTTGGGATATTTCACCTCCTGAATGGATCCTATTTTGAGAAGTTTAGTTGCCTTATCCTTTATGAATCTGTGCTTTAACTTGAACTGTCACCTTCTCTTTTGTTTCACCGATTTGAACCCCGGGTCAAGGCTTAGCCGATGCGTCGTTATCTCTAATGGGATCCCTTTCATATCTAAATGGGACCAAGCAAAACAATTTATATTATCAATAAGAAATTAACTAAGATTTTACCTGAATTCGGGGGTTAATCCCATTCCCAGGTATACCTTTCGTCGGGCAGGTACTCGATCAATATAACCTGTTCTAGCTCTTAGACCGTTGATTTGGTGGCGTCCGAATCTTCGGGAATAATAAAAGTTCGAGAAGTTAGAAAATCCTCTTCTTCTTCTTTTATCCCTTGATTCTGTGATTCGATCAAGGCTGGTGGTTATGATTGTTATTTGGCATCCTGTTTACCTTTGATGATCGACTTTTTCGAGGTTGATAAAGTTGATAGATTCGTTACCTCATCGACCGCAAATATTTCCTTTCCAGCATGCTGCTCCCCCTATACTATTTTTACATCGTCCGATCAGAAATTTCATCATTTGGTGGAGAGTTGAAGGGGCTGGCCTCATATTGTGGATCCAAGGCCTTCCGAGTAAGGTATTGTACCTCATGTTGCCCTCGATCACGCGGAATTTGGTATCTTGAATGGTTCCAGCCACGTTCACTGGTAGCATAATCTCCCCTTTAGTTGTTTTACTGGCCATATTAAAGTCATTTAAAACCCGAGCTGAGAGCACGATTTGATTTTGTAGGTCGAGCTGCTCCACGACCCTCGATCGAATGATATTCGTCAAGCTACCTGGATCCACTAAAACACGCTTAACTTGAACATTATTTAATAAGATAGAAATTACTAGAGCATAGTTGTATGGTTGAGAAATGCCTTCTGCTTCTTCGTCGTTGAACGATAAGGAGCCTTCGGGCACATAATCTCGGGTTTGTTTTTCCTTAGTGATTGATACCTTAGTATGAATATGGGTCCCTATGGAATGTCGACCCCACCGACGATCATATGAATGACATGTTAGAGTTCCTCCTATTCATTTTTCCTATTGGCGTCCCTTTCTCTAAAATGATTCTTAGCTCGATCGTTGAGGAACTCTCGAAGGTGGCCCTCATTGAATAGACGGGCTACCTCCTCCCTTAATTGCTTGCAATCCTCGGTCTTGTGACTATGCTGTCCATGATACTTGCATATCAAATTTGGGTTTCTTTGGGAAGGATCGGTATGTATGGGTTTGGGCACCTAGTATCTTTGATCCTTCTGATTGCCGATACAATGCCCGATGCATCGATGCTAAAATTATATTACAAAAACCGAGGTGCCTCTGTAGGATTGGTATGCTCATCAAAATCACTTTTGCTCATAAGTCCCCGAGAATTCTATCCTCGATCACTTCTTCGATCATTCCGAGCGGAATTGCATCCTGAACCATTGTTCCTTCAATATGTGGTATATGGTTGATATCGTTCTCTATTCTACCTTGGCTCCCTATCAACGTCCCTCTGGGTTTTAAATGCCGACCTGTTTGGATGAACTGAACTAGAAGGAGTTCTTAATTGTTCGTCCTCGACCCTGATCTTCGATTGATATCGATTGTGCACATCTGCCCAAGTCACAAATGGATACACGATTAAATTTTGTTTCAACTGACGTGATGCTATCGAACTTCATTAATTCAACCCTTGAGTGAAAGCTTGAACGACCAAATCATCTGTGACCGGTGGCAACTACATGCGTTTCATTTGAAATCAGGATACGAACTCCCTCAACATTTCATTATCCCTTTATCTTATCTTGAAAATGTTAGATTTTCTTGTAGCGACCATTATGGCCCCGGCGTACGCCTTCACAAAAGAATCCGCTAACATGGTAAATGATTCGATGGAATTTGGTAGAAGGTTGTGGTACCAAATCATTTCTCCCTTCGAAAGGGTTTCTCCAAACTTTTTCAACAACACAGACTCGATCTCAACATCTTCTAAGTCATTACCCTTTATTCCGCACGTGTATGAAGTGATATGTTCATTAGGATCAATGGTTCTGTTGTACTTAGGTATGTCCGGCATACGAAAATTCTTAGGAATAGGCTTTGAGGATGCAATTTGAGGAAAAGGCTTCTGCACGAACTTTTTTGAATCCAAACATTTTAGGATCGGGGGTGCCCCCGGTATCTGATCAACTCGGGAGTTGTATGTTTTCACCTTTTTATCATTATATTCGATTTTCTTCTCTTTTGACTCAATTCTTTTGGTGAGCTCCTTGAGCATTTTCATTGTTGCGGGATCGATCCCCGATTCGTTACCATTCGACCTTTCTGGTACTGGCTCGGTACGACGAGTGATTTCTGGCTCGACCCCACTTGGAGTCCTATGTTGATTTTGCAACTAAGCAATAACGATTTGTTGAACCTGTAGCATCTCGAATATCACCTGGAGTCTAACTCCTCCGTCTCCTTTACCCTATGTACCTTGACCACCATATCGGCCTTCCCTGCGCACACTCCCTTCGGGGTACACACCTAGGTTCGCATTTAGAGCAACATGCGAACTGACATTGACTGTATCGGCAATCGGTGCTTCCCCGAGATTAGCCGATGGCACCCAAGCTCCTTGAGCAATTACATTGTCGTTTTCCCCTGAAATCCGAGACAATCATCATCATGTATGGGTGCGTTTTGTGAGTTTGACATGTTTTAACCTGAGAGCAAAAAATACTTTACAAGAACAAGTGTGAAATAACTTATGTTATTAGAATCAGTATTGAACAATCACTATTATCCTTAGCCCCACGATGGGTGACAAACTGTTTACCCTAAAATTCGAGTAACAATTAAACTTAGATTGTGGTTTTAAGGATATGTGATTTAATCCAACACTAATTGATAAATAAGGAATTAAATAGATAAATTAGAGATTAAAATAAATCAAACCAGTATGTAAGCCAAATCTCGACCTCGACCTATGGTAGTCTCGAGGTGTGATAATAGGAATAACAAGTGATAAAGCAACTCTGATGAACATAAATGAAATAGCAAGAAAGTAATGAGCGTCTATTTTCCTATTAGTGGACAATGATCGTTAGAAATGAGAGGGATCCCCTTTATATAATAGGGGAGTCCTTAATAAGGTACACTTTTAATTATAGTAGGAAATCATATTAACAACTAATTAACCGCTGCCGACCGATCCGTTCCGAAATGCTACGATCTTTGGTCCATTGCGAATATCTCGCACTTTTCGTTATTGACTCATACCGGCATTATTTCGGAGTAAGCCCCCTTCTGACCTCGATTAGTGGCGTCGACCTCGATCTTGGAAAGAGACTTCGATCTCGGACCGTCCTGGCCTTTCGACGTGATATCTTTTTCTCCATGGAAGGATAAAATCGGGTACTGTATACAACTGTTTAAAAATATTTTTAAATTGATTAGTCAAACATAAATTGCTTTCACTAAAAAATTACGTTTTAAAATAAACTGATTTTAAAAGCACGACTAAACAAGCTATAAATAAATCGGAAAAGACCTAAAAATGCCACTCAATTTTCAGAAATGGTCTATCCATGCCATCCGTTAAAAAATTATTATTTCCATGCTATTGCGTTACACATTTGGCCCATCCATACCATTATTTGACCTAACGGCTCAATGTTTTTTAAAAATTTTATAACACTCACATTTCCACGTGTCCTGTCGTCATTTGTCCGAATTAATTCATGCCCCGCTTAATTTTAACCTTGGTTAGGTCGATTTACCCAAACCCCACCCGGTTAAAACTTACCCAAATAATTAACTTAACCCAAACCAAAGCTAACCCTTCCAAATCCCCGTCTCCATCATCTTCCCCAAATCAAAAATTAGATTTTTGGTATAAGTTAAAAAATACGACAACAGAGCATTAATACTATCTTGCTTGATTACCATTGTTCTTTTTGAGAATTGGTATTCAGTTGGGTCAGAGAAAAAGAAGGACATGGTTAGTCAGATGCAACTCATTATATATATTTCCACGCAATCATGTGAAAAATAAAAGAGCCAATTAATCACCTGGATGTAGAAAGCGCATAACAATGAGTCGTGTTTATAAAAAAAAGAAAAAGTTGATTGTTTCAGAGATGGAGCCTGGAAGGTGAAATTTTCCCATGAAATTATCGACCAAAAACACATACAAAAGCATATGTAAGAAGAATATATTAATACTCCAGCATTATTCTCTTGGTTTGCTGTTAAAGACCTTAGATGGAATAGCATAAATGTCTACACTTTCACAATCATAAATTTAACTTGAAATATCAAGCTAGCGAGGCAAGTATTTCATGGGTTAATTCAAAATTGGATTTTTGATTTGGGGAAGATGACCGAAGAGGGGGGATTTGAAAGGGTTAGGTTTGATTTTGGATTGAGTTGATTATTTGGGTAAAACTTAACAGGGTGGGGTTTGGGTTTAATCGACCTAATCGAGATTAAAATTAAATGGGATATGGGTCAATTAGGACCAATGAAGACTTACATGTGGAAATGTTAGTGTTAAAAGAATTAATAAAAAAAAAGATTTGTGCCGTAAGTTTAATAATGACATAGAGGAGCTAAAAGTGTAATGGCAGTGATATAAAAATAATATTTTTAGTGGATACTTGAGTTAAGTTGAGTGGTATTTTTAGAATTTTTCCATAAATAAATTCCAGCATCATTCCTTTTGTTGGACTCAATATTTAGCTCTAGTAGGTGCGCTAATCTGCCGAAATGTAATTGAAAACCAAAAGGAATTATTAAGAAGAAAAATAAAGGCCGAACGCCTCGGGATGTGTGAGCTTTGGAACTATCGCCCGCGGACTCCCATACTCTATCTCCTAATTAATCTCATCTCTTTTTTTGGACCTTTGGACCAAACTAGAATTTTTATAACAAACCCAACAAAAAAAAAGTAAAATATTTTTAGATTAATGTTATATCCTACTGGCAAGTTAAGTATATTATCCAATAATATACTGCCACGCCACCAGTGGTATAATTTTCATTTTTATTTCATGTGGCAAGAGAAGGAGCTATCATTTGAAGTTTTTGGATTCAAAATTATGGTCATTTTAAGTTATTAGTTTTTAGATTAATAATTTTATTTAATAAATTTTTTAAGATAAATAAAAAAAATTAAATTACTGGAGTCGACCAACTCATAACCCGCATGCTAGTGTGACAGTCTTAATAAGAAAAAAATAATAAATTTACATATATTAAAATCGAGCAATTCTATCATTCATTAAATTTATAATCTCATCTTATTATACTGTCACGAAATAATCTTATTTTTGTGTCTTGATTCCTAATTGAGCTTTAATTTGAGAATAATTTTAACTCATAGTCTAAAGTTAATGAGTAAATTTAGAACTTTTTCCCGAAAAATTTAAATATGTAAAGTCTATTAATTTCATGCTCGAGCTTGTTAATGATAAGACAAACACTAAATAATTTCCTAATAATGAAGATATAAATGAATCGTGTAATGAAATGCAAAATTGAGCAACCCATGGAAAAAAAAAAACAATACATAATTATAAGGGGCAAATTTGGAAATATTTATTTGAAAATCGATGTAAAATTATCTGTCACAATCCTTATCTTTGTTACTTATGGGGATTTGCATCCAAACGCAGCCTTACGTCATTGTTAACAGTACCGTCACGACATCACTCTTTCCATAAATACCACTTTCTCTCTTCTCTAAAACCTTCTCAATAATTTTCATTCATCTTCTACGATCACTTGCTCCGATTTTCTGTACTAAAAATTCATCGGAATTTTTCAGTTTCATAGCAAAAAATGAGTAGCAATCCAAAGGGAAGAACAACAATTGAAGTAGGAGCTGATGGAGTTGCTGTTATTACAATTATCAATCCTCCTGTCAATTCCCTTTCCTTAGATGGTACGTAAAACACTCCACAGATCTAACTGATACTTTTTTTTTTCTTTCAAAAATTATCATTTTTTACAATTATTGATAAAATAGTCGAACCTTTGATCAATACTCTGTTTACTAATTTCCTTGAGCTAGAGCGAAAAAATACAGAAGATTTATGAAATTTGAATTTTACTTGTTTGCGATTGAGGCGTTATTTTGATTGATTGTTTTGAATGATTGTTATGTTTCCTATTTCTCCAAATGATCACCAATATATTTTTTCGTTATGTTTCTTTTCGTACACGCATCTCAACTAGTACACCGTGTACCTGCTAACCACTCACCGGCAAAATACAAAATTGGCCGGACGGCCAAAACTAATTGCATTCCCTAGCCAAAGGGTGTATAAAATGTGTATATTATATGTATACTCTCAGTGTTTTTAAACAAAAGTTGGGGCCAGTTATAAGACTCATTTGGATTCATTCAGCTCTATTCGGGCTTAGAGGATTTATTATACTATTTTTATTCTCGTATAGACGGGGGTTGATATGATCAGGAACTATTTCAAAATTTAAACTTGTGTGGTTTCTTTTATTTTGCGGGAAAATAGGCTTTCACTTTTTAAACTTGTTTGGTTTCTTTTATTTTGCGGGAAAAATTGGCTTTCACTTTTTGATGTGAAAACTACTTTGTCTTTGATGTGTGTTCTTTGGGGTATGTGTTAGTATTTTATTTTTGGTGCTTAGTTTTTAATTTTCAGTGCGAGTAACGCTCGGTGCAAACGAATCTTATCATTCCCATTGGTTTGGTTTGGCATATTTTGAGCAAATCTTTACTTTGATGTTTATGATCAAGCTAGTGCGCCACTGTTAGCTACTGTAATCTATTTGGTGGATTTTTTGAGAGACATAACTAAGACAATTGGGGCAATAAGGACCATAATTTCTAAACGGAGGAATATTAAAGGATAAACAATGAATGTCATCTGGCAGGAATTGTAGCATATTTGAAATGTGATATAGTGAAGCGAGTGAGGAGTTGACGACTCTATTGTGGTTATTCCATAGACGAAAATGTGCCCCTCCACATATAGCTTACAAAACTTATGGAACTTTTACACACTTGGTTCCTTTGAGCTTCGCTGCAGCTTCTTTTGTTTAGTGTTGATTGTGGAAGTTCTTTTTTGTATAAGTATGTCTGAAGGTTTTTGATGATGTAATGCCCGTGTTAGAAGGTATGTGTTTTAGAGCGGATTGAATATAAATGGTTATTATAGTCAATCCAATTAGTTTTGGATTGAACTGAGTTGATTGACATTTTGGTTATACCACAACATAAATTGATTGGTGAATGTAGCTAAGAGAGTGCTAATAAAACTTACTTCTTTCTCGAGTAAAATTTTTGAAGAGAGGTCGGAAAAACTGTATAAGAAAAGCTTGCGTTTTCCTTTTCTTCTTTCTAAAAAGGAAAATAAAATATACTTGCAAGGTTTTCCAAATTAGACGCTCTATACTTTGAATCAGTAATTGACCTTTATACCATTGCAATTTCTTTTCAGTGCTGTACAGCTTGAAAGAGAGCTACGAGCAGGCCATAAAAAGGGATGATGTGAAAGCAATTGTTGTGACAGGTAATTGTCAAGAAATCAGTTTCTTTATATATCCGATTGGCTGATATATTAAGCTTGGATATCTAATCTTTGACAGGTGCAAATGGCAAATTCTCTGGTGGTTTTGATATCAGTGCCTTCGGTAAACTGCAAGGAGGAACAGGTATGCTTTTCTGATTATTCTCTATTCTAGTGCTGCACGAGTTTTTTAAGCTAACTTCAGTCTGCTGACAGTCGAAACACCAAAACCTGGTTTTATATCTGTGGAGATTCTTACTGACACCGTGGAAGGTAAGCCAGAGGCTTTTGATTTTCCTCCTTGAAGTAAACAAGTGGGTACAGTTTGTACGTTGTTTTTATATTTTCTGATTTATCCTTGATGTTAGCTGCAAGAAAACCTTCCGTGGCGGCAATTGATGGTCTCGCTCTTGGTGGAGGATTAGAAGTTGCAATGGTACATATAAAGTTATATTTCTCTGCAGGAACTCCTGTTGTCATTTGCTGACTCCTTGTGTGTTAATATCAGGCTTGTCATGCACGTATTTCTACTCCCAATGCACAACTTGGATTGCCAGAACTTCAACTTGGAATACTTCCTGGATTTGGAGGTAAGCACGCTTATCTCTATGCTTGGGTAGTTATTTTATCTTCATTTTTTCCTGAAACTACCATCAGCTTTAGTTACATAAATGTTAATATGGTTATGGTTTTTTTCTTCCAACTCTCAAGCTTGTACAACTCTTGTTGTATTTTGGTGAACGAGCACATATGTAGCTCTGGTACGAGTGTTGTATCTTATACGACTTCCACTCTTATTTTCGTATAAAATTAAGGGTGACTATACAAAGTTATACAACCTTTTTTGGGTTAAAACTTTGTCTTATATTGCCTAAAACAAAGCAATATTTCGAGAAGCACTTACAGATCAATATTATAAAAAAATGAAAAAAAAAAACGAGCATTATCATTTTTACCAAATCCAGTTTCATGACTGTGAATTTCGGATTCTTTTTAAAAAAATCAGTAACTGTGAAGTCAAGTATGTTCAGGATATCAAGCACATCACCTAATATCCAAATCTGGCTCAACATTACATAAATAGAAATTTAACCATCTAAGCCGTTGCTTCGACTTCTTGATCACTACTAGAATTTGGAGAATACACCTTGGAGTGTGTAATTTCAACAACTTCTTGTTATGACTGGATATTTATCTCTCCTTATAAAAATTACAGGATAATTATCTCTCAAAAACTTTATTTTGGCCTGTAAAAGAAGTCCATCTGGTGACCCTTAAGAAGAAATTAAGCTTAGGAAAAAAGGTTTCATGAAATTAAAAATACATACCCAGTTTATCCAAGATTACTTTATCAGATACTAGTACGACACTGTATGTGGTCTAGAATTCGGTGTGGTTTCTTCAGGACTAGTGCATGTGGTTCTAGCTTTAGAGCAAGATGTGTCCTCATAGACACTGGTAAAATCCTAATTTAAATGGAATAGCTTGCATTCTCTTTCTTCATTTATTGTTTATCCTTGGATCCAAAACATATATTTGCAATCATAAGCAGTATTGGTACCACTGTGCTTCATTCTCAAACAACACATTTCTTCCTTTATCTCATTTTATCTGTGCACTATTTTAGGTACTCAGCGGCTTCCGCGCCTTGTGGGTCTTGCTAAGTCCCTCGAAATGATGCTTGTAAGCTGCATATTAGCCTTAAGTTATGAGTCCATGTGTTTTTGCACTATAGTTGCTTCTCACCCTCTCCCTTTAATGTATCGCTGTAGACATCGAAGCCCGTTAAAGGAGAGGAAGCTCTTAATGTGGGCCTTGTTGATGCTGTAGTTTCGTCAAACCAATTATTGGATACTGCTCGTAAGTGGGCACTTGATATTTTGGAGCGCAGAAAACCTTGGGTTGCCAGTCTTCATAAAACTGATAAGATAGAGCCTCTTGGCGAGGCAAGGGAAATATTAAAGTTTGCAAGAGTTCAAACGCGCAGACAGGCTCCAAATCTCCAGCATCCGTTAGTCTGCATTGATGTTGTTGAAGAGGGTATAGTGTCTGGTCCACGTGCTGGGCTCTGGAAGGTTTAGTCCTGGCACTAATTCTCTTGTGCTTTCAGTCTATTTACCTAACTTATGTAATCTAAAAACTTGTTGGTATTTTCAGGAGGCTGAAGCATTCCAAGGTCTTCTACATGCAGACACTTGCAAGGCCTTGGTCAACATTTTCTTTGCTCAGCGTGGAACCACAAAGGTTAATGAGTTAATTCTTTACATTAAAATTATTGCACATATTTCAACCTGGTTATGAATAGCGGTCTACTTCTAATTTGTTTTTGTATTCCTTTTTAAACGGAACTGAATGTTCACGTTGAGTTCATATTGGTACCAATTCAGGGTCACTTCTTTGATAGCTAAACTCTTTTAGAAAAGTAAATATTACTTTTGTATTCCACTTGGTTAATGTAGAAAGGGCAATCAATTAATAGAGAGTTAGGATGTTCCTGCAAAGTATGGATCTGAGGAGAAATTTCTAATCTGAGTAATGCTGTAATGGACCCAATGTTTGATAATGCTCAGCTTATTCAACGCTTGATGACGTTGTATGGCTGCAATACCAAACCTAATTGAAGCTATGTTTTCGCTTACTAGACTTTTCAGTGGCATAGCTTATAGTACATGATATGTGCAACAGTTGTGTTGTTGGTCGAATATGTTAGGCTATGATTATTGATTACTGCATAATTTGATACTTATAACATTAAACAATGAATCTGACGCTTTGCATGCCAGACAGTTTGTGATATTGTTCATTGTCATCTTCTTAAACCCTGACCTCTTGATTCTGCGAACTCTTTTTTCTCACACAAACAGGTACCTGGGGTGACTGACTTAGGATTAGTACCACGACGCATAAAAAAGGTTGCAATTCTTGGAGGTGGTTTAATGGGTTCTGGAATTGCAACTGCACTTCTGCTTAGTGGCTATCCAGTGATCTTGAAAGAGGTTAATGACAAATTACTACAGGCCGGGATGGGTAGAGTAAAAGGTAAAGCCATTATCTTGCTTTTATATGATAACTCATACTTGGTATGCCAAGTGACTAATACATTAATTTCTCAGCCAATTTGCAAAGCAGCGTCAAGAAAGGGAAAATGAGTCCAGAGAAGTTTGAAAAGACTCTCTCCCTACTCAAGGGTTCTCTCGATTATGAAAGTTTTAGGGATGTGGACATGGTCATTGAGGTCGGTATTCTCATTATAGGGGACATTCTGTGATTCTTGTTGGTATCTTACTGTGCCCCGCTCTTAATATGTATAACAGGCTGTCATCGAGAATGTATCTTTAAAGCAGCAAATATTTGCTGATCTTGAGAAGTATTGCCCTTCACATTGCATTCTAGCAAGTAACACTTCTACAATTGACTTGAATTTGATTGGGGAAAAGACCAAATCTCAAGATCGTATTATCGGAGCTCACTTTTTCAGGTAATGTTTTCTGAAACCGTGAAAAGTCTTATTGTATTTTTCTTGTTCTGTCAAATTGATTGATTGGCTGGTGCAGTCCGGCTCATGTGATGCCACTCTTGGAAATTGTCCGCACCCAGAAGACATCACCCCAAGTAATTGTAGACTTGCTTGATGTTGGCAAGAAGATAAGGAAAACCCCGGTGGTAGTTGGGAACTGCACTGGGTTTGCTGTCAACAGAATGTTCTTTCCTTACACCCAAGCTGCTCTTTTGCTAGTTGAACGTGGAACAGATGTCTACCGCATCGATAAGGTCATCACTAAATTTGGCATGCCAATGGGTCCCTTCAGGTAAAAGATAACAGTGCCATAGGGTTAGATATGCCTAGCTGTTAAGGTGGCCACATTTTAAAGGTTTGGTTTCCTATATGCAGATTATGTGATCTTGTTGGTTTTGGTGTTGCAATTGCCACTGGTGGGCAGTTTGTGGTGAATTTCCCGGAGAGAACTTACAAATCAATGTTGATACCGCTCATGCAAGAAGATAAAAGAGCTGGTATGATTCCCATATTCTGAAACACCGGGCAGATTATTTAATGAAAAATGCAATTTGAAACATTTATGAAAGGAAATTTGTTACACTTTGTGTTAGGTGAAACTACTCGGAAAGGGTTTTATGTATACGACGATAGACGTAAAGCGAGCCCAGATCCAGAAATAAAGAAATATATTGAGAAGGCAAGAGAGATGTCTGGTGTTATCATTGACCCTAAGGTCTCTCTCTCTTCTCTCTCTCTCTCTCTCTCTCTCACTCTCATCCCCGGCCTTGCACGGTTGTTGATGAATGCTACTTTTGAGGTTTTTTTCAGTAATTATATTCTGCTCTTACTCAACTGCTTTGGACTTGATCCAGCTGGCAAAACTCTCGGACAAGGACATTATAGAGATGATTTTCTTCCCTGTGGTTAATGAAGCCTGCAGAGTGCTTGCAGAAGGCATTGCAGTCAAAGCTTCTGATCTTGACATTTCTGCTGTTATGGGCATGGGTTTCCCCCCTTACAGGTTCGTTTCAGATACATTTTCTGATTAACACCCCCCAACCCCCCCAACCCCAAAAAAAATCTATCAAAAGAACATGCTAAAACAGATTTAAATTTTATGAAATAAGGATTCTTTGATAATAAGAAAGATTTGTTTACTTTCTTTGCCAGGGGAGGGATCATATTCTGGGCAGACACTCTTGGTTCCAAATACATCTGTTCAAGGTTGGATGAGTGGTCAAGAATGTATGGAGACTTTTTCAAGCCTTGCTCCTACCTAGCTGAAAGAGCTGCCAAGGGGGCTCCACTGGTGAGTATTTTGAGTTTTATTATCGTTATATGATCCGGTATCCATATAGGTTGTAAATTGTTTGGGACAATCTCTTGTCGGTAAAACATATCTGTGATTCTATCTTTGAATAGTGTTGCCATTAGATCTCCGATTTTATCTTGCCACAACTACTTCAAGTATCAGCCTCTTTGTTTTATGCATATGTTGTGGGAGGTTGAAACTGATGTGTCTTGTATCCTTTGTTGGCTTAGTGGACAAGTGTCCCTTTTGCTGTCTGCAGCTCAGCAGTATGCACAATTCAGTTCAGCCTTATGCCATCATTTCATTGGCACACATCCTTCACTGTTCGATGCAAGGTCACATTAGTAGTCACGTAAAAGCACTAACATATTGCCCCTAGATGAACCTGATTAGTGTGACTGGCAGTTAGTAACCAGATGCATCAAATGCGGAGTACGAAAAAACATCTCATCATTAGACAAGAGAGATATAGCTTATAGTAAAAACCCTCCATCTATAAACACAAGGTAGGGAGTTCGGGTCCATAACATAACAAAGTGGAAAAGCGACAATTGGGCTCCTGAGTAGGGGGTTTGGGTGCAAAGTTTTCCATATAAAGAAAAAAATCTTTTCAATATGGGGTGAAAAGGGAAACCTTGTTCGAAAAAGAGCGAACAACAACTTGTCATCTTATCTTAACTTAAGCCCTTACCCTATTCACTCCGCTTGAATATATTTACTGATAAATTCAGGCAATTGATATTTCTTTGTGGTTATTGCAGAGTTCTACAATGGATCCATCAAAGTCGCGCTTGTAAGCTCAGCAATGCTATTGGGCGTTCATCGAGTTTGTTGCTCTGTTATCTCCTTTCTCTGATCAGTTAAAGTGGAGTGGACAAGGAAAATTCAATAATGTAGAAATGAAAATGAAGAGCTAGATTATTATGTAACGTAAAAGTGTAGTTGTCTGAAAATAAAATGAGAGCAAAGTGAAATTGTGAGACGATTATGAGACCACCCCCCGTTTGTTTTTATGCCTTAGATAGTGAACCAAATTGTTTATGTATTGCTTCTGAACTGGGGATCTTTTGATGGTCTATGCAGTTCTCATGATAGTCAAACATTTATTATTTGTTGCTTCCATACTCATCTCACCTGAAAATTTTAGAAAATTCTATGCTTGGAATGCTTGCAGAACTGTTGATATTTTGATGTTTCAATGATTAATTTTGTATTGTTCTGCTGCTAACAAATTATCAGATTGTTCGAAACTCTTTAACAGAGAAATTTTATTCTGAGTCTCACTCAACCAACAAAAGTTGTATGAGATCTTATTGCTTAAGAGACACGTGGCGGTGGGTCCCATGAACCAATTTGCTTGTCCCTTTCCTTCTTTCTTCTCTTTCCGGATCTTCCCTTTTCTTCTCTATCTAGACGAGCGGCCATAAAATCTTCTTTAAGCAACCCATCTCCAAGCAATACTTTCATTTTCATCTTTGTTTTCTTAAAAACTAAGAGTTTGTTTGAAAAGTCACCCTTTAATTAGAATTGGTATAATTATTATGGTAGTAATTATATACCCTAGTAATTACACAATTGTGTAATTACGACGATATATTTGTTTGTTATAGTGTAAGTACAGTGTATTTACAAGTTTGCTGTTTGGTTGCACAAATGTAATTACACAATTAGATTAAAATTTAAATTAAGTAATTATCAAAACTTAAAAGTTAATATAATAAATATAGCTTATAAATTTTTATAAGTATAAATGATATTATATTTTGTATTTAAGATGTATATTTTTCGGGAATATACATTAATTTAGTAATCATATATTTATAATTAATATTGTAATAATAATGTATATATATTTTATAATTAATAATATTTAGTTTAAAACATACAAAAATAAAATATATATTTTGTAAGAACATCATGTTTGATAATAAATTAATATTTACAATATAATGCCATAACATTATTCAAATGTTTGACAAAACTAATCTATCAATTCTAACCAAAAAATGAACAACATGCAATGTGAGTCAATACTACTAAAACAAGTAAATTGAAACCATAAATATAACACAATTTCAAAATTTAAAAAAATAAATAAAATAATTTAACATATGTCAAGTTCCAACATAATAATAGTAAGTTCTAGTGCAACTTAATAATTAGAAAACATGATAAGTTTATAACCACATTCAACAACGAAATTCAACTTAATTGCATCACTCATTATATGTCAAGTTTGTTAATGACTCATTATTTCTAATATTAGGAGGTGTAGTTTAGTAAAATAAAATAATAAAATAAATAAAAAATAAAATATAAGCAATTACATGGAATTACAAGAAGTAAATATAGAGAAATAAAAGATAAATAATGTACAAAAAAATATATTTTAAAATTTTAAAAGAAATTAAAAAGTAAAATAAAATTAAAAAATTAAAATAGTAAAAATAAAAAGTTATAAAAAATAAATTAAATAAAAACAAAATGGAAAGAAACTAAAAGGCAACCTTGCAATTACATAATGTAATTACCACCAATTCTCACCTCCCCTTGAGAATTGGAGAGTGTAATTACACCCCTCCAATTATACCCAATTTCATGCTGACCAAGTAATTACTTAGCTAAACAAACATGTCAAACTGTGTAATTACACCCAAATCCATTTCCAAGGTGGCTTTCCAAACAAGCTCTAAATATATTTCCTCCAAAAACCCATTTAAACCTTCCAAATACCATCATTCTTACTTTGACTCTCCAAACGTTTACTGATTTTTTCAACATCTAATTACACAAATCAAAATAGAGAGACAATAGAAATTATAAATGTTGTGGATTAATTAGTTTCGCACATTGAAAATAAACTAATTTGATGTTTTTACCATTTTCAAAAGAAAAAAATTGTGCACCTAAGCTCTCAGTGAATATGGGACAAAATGTATATAGGTCTAGTTGGATTAAGAGTTGTTGCAAATAAAAAGAGGATTTAAAAAAGAGGAATATGAAGAAAAATGAGTGGCGGTGAGTGAGGAAAAAAGAGGGTACGAGCAAGTGAAATGGGTCTCTAGTGTGCCGTATCACAATGGACACTTTTTTTTTTTTTTTTTATAACCGTGATTTTCGGGCATCGCTTTGCGAACCCGACTAGCTGTACTCACCGGATCCGCTGTTTCAATGCGGATGCACGATTAGTTCCACGGGGCCCTGGAGACGAGGCCGGTTTGTAATGCCCCCAGTGGCCCTGGTAGGACTCGAACTGACTACCTGAAGGACTTTGTCCTCAGGTCTTTACCAGCTGAGCTACACCTCAGGTTTATCATTATGGACACTTGACATACATAAAAACCCTTACACAACTGACACTATTTGAGTCTCACACGGAATAAAATTTCTCCTCTTTAACACATTACTTTCGCAATTTATTCGTGCCAATTTTATCTGTCGATCTTCCTCTCAAGCCTTACAATTAACTAATTCGAGTTGAAGCAAAATCTCATTATTTACGCTATTACTGTCTCTCTTTGTTATTGTGTGTTTGTACTGGAAGGTGAGAAAAAAGAGATTAATTTCTAGTAGTCCCTTTTTTCCTCGGACCCCGCTATGTGCGAGGGCTTAATGCATCGCGCAGTCCTTTGTCCTTTATGTTTAGGAAAATTAGTTTCACCTAGGAATGTCAAGTGGGTGGGCTAGGTTGTCAATGCGCCGTTGCCAAAATGTCGTCAAAATAGCACGGTATAGCTAGTTTTCGTACTGGTCAATCAAAAATAGCCAACGTTTACCAAGTCAATGAAAAATAGCCACTATTTTGCTGCAACAGAGATCGGTCCCGTATAACATACGGGAGTTTGATGCATTTGTGTACGAACTCCAGCATATTATGATGGACCGGTATACTTTGCTGACTCTGTATAATATACGGGAGACTGGAGCACCGATGCTCAAAACTCTAGTACATTATACTGGACATTTATACTTGCTGGAACTCCAGTATATTATGCGGAAGTTCCAGCATAATTATACTTGAACTCCCGCATATTATACTGGAACTCCCGTATAATATGCGGGCGTATTTTCCGGATTTTGAACAGTGTTTTCGCTCAGATTTATCTTTACATGAAAAGTGGCTAAATTTCGATTACTTTTGAAACAGGGTTATTTTTGAATGACTAGTTGAAAATCTGGCTATTTTTAAATTTCTCTCCAAAATGTCCGGACAATTTATGGTAATAAAAAGTTATTTTACTTTTCCTTTCTCGGTTATTTAACAACAGCTAATCTGAAATCAAGAAATCGTGATTCGAATAGTGATTCTTTGACTATCATACATTCAGATCTAAACTCGTGAAATTGCAATCCATATTGTGATATTTTCCTTAGAGACAAATCTTAGAAATGAATTGGCATAAATGGCCAACAGGAGGAATCAAAAAGGTGCTACTGTGCCAGCAAAGAATTTTCTTCTTTCTTCCATTTGTTCCTTTTCTGTCATATATCCAATTAGTCAAATGTTATATTTCTGTCTTTGGTCTCTGCACGTCTATTTTCATGTTTGAAATTAATCAAAACTTTGCACAACTCTATAATTGTCTGTCTGGATCCCGGTCCAGTGGAAACATTGCGACAGAGGACAGGTTAGCATTCTTGACTTAACTAAGCTATAGAAATTTCATTGGTATCCGTATTGGAGCTCCAAGTAATTCGGATTCTTACTGCATTAATCTCATCAACGGGAAAAATGTTTCGTAGCAAGAACTTTTTAGTCAAAGACTCGATCTCAGGTGGAGAGATCCTATCCATCTAATCATGATTTTTGGTGGTTGAATTTCACTTACATGCAGTTTCATGCAAAGGTCAGATCTACAATCTGTAGGAAACGGGTTCCGTGGCATGTGTGGGTGTAGTCAAAGGCGGACACACACTATAGGGAAAGGTGTCATTCCAATTCAAAAGCTTCGATAAAAATTTTGATGTATAATTACAAATGTCTTCAAAAAATAGGTAGATAATTGCATTGGCCCTCCTACCGTAAGTGTGTATATATATATATATATATAAAATAGTCTGATAATTTTCTAAAACCATTCACATATACAAGTCGAATTGTGGTAACAGGTGACAACGACACTACTTGCACAAATTTCGTGTACGCTACTGTGTATGCACGTGCATGTGAGAGTGATTAGTGCAGGCAACAACTATTATTAAGAACGATATTTAGATGGTCCATGCTCGTATGAAACAGCTAGCTGTTGTTTTGAGTGTCAGATTCATGTACATATTATACTAGTGTAATTAAACATATAGGACAAACAACATGAATAAAAAATGGTTTTATATATACACGTTAAAAAAGATTATGGTGCACGAAGTACTCCGCGTTTACGCAGGAGGTGGGATATACAGAGGCGTATCCAGGAAGTGCACCATGAGCGCTAGAGACCCGAGTTTCCGAAACAGTGTCTAAGAGATATATTTTTGGTTTAGGAATTTTAAAAGTCAAAATAAAGACTAAAAGAGAAAGATAAAAAATAAAACTTAAAAATGTGTAACCAACAAAAAAGGAAAAAAGAAACAAAAAAGTGTGTTTAATTAGAAAAAATGGCGGGGCATGGGGATTTAGCCCTATTTATTAATTAAAATATAATTTAAAAGAAGAAAGAGGAGGGGGATCGAATCCTTACCAATGTATTAAAGTTCTCACCCGAGCTTGGGTTCACCGATGTTAATTTAAGTATTTGAGCTAAAATTCACTAGTGCTATACATGATTTAGTGAGACGAGGATGGGTTCACATGAACCCACTCCCTCCCATTTGCATCCGCCCTTGATAATGTAGGTAATACGGAAACGGGTTTTACCGTTACTCCAAGGCTCTTCTTTATATGTACATACACGTTATGATAGAAGAAACTTTTCTAAATTATGGAGAGTTATGGTAGATATATAAGATATTCCTCCCCTTGATCAGAATCTCGGGTTCAAGCCATAAAAATATACTAATTAAGTCCAATCTGATGCACTTAATTTTAATTAATTACAAACAGGTCATCGTGAGAGAGGGTATTCACACAGCCAGAAAATTGATCCGACATGATGCACTTTGTCTTTGTGAATTTAGCTTATACTATACATTTGTATACTTAATTATATAAAACCTACCGGTATATTTAAGAGGTAATATATCTTATTATTATATCACTAATTCTATTATTTATAGTCAATTAATTTAAATTACTATTTATATGAGTTGATATTGTAAAAATATTTTGCATTGTATAGAAGTTAGACTTCTCTTTTTCATTAAAGAGTTTAATATTTCATGAAAAAACAAAATATTTTTTCCCCTCATATAGTTAATATAGAGTAAAGACGATTCGATTTACTATCATATAGTGAACTAAAACGCTAGACGTTGGATATGTCGCTTTATAAGACGTGTACAAGACTGACAATTAATAAAAATAATAAATGGATCCTATGGTTTCATAGTCATTCTATGATCTCTCCAATATTTTTATGCTATTGCTATTTATGGAATCTCTCACACACACACACACACATATATATATATATATATATATATATATATATATATATATATATATATATATATATATATATATATATATATATATAGTAGTAGTAGTAGTTTTTTCTTGAATTCAAATATTAATTATTTTAATCATAATAATTACTAGAAGTTATACGTATTACTTTTATTTTATTTTAAAAACTTAATAAAGCAATCTTCATATTTAAAGAAAATATTAGGTACTTTAATCCACGTATTTCAAAGTTCAAACTCTTTCATCTCTTAATACATGAACCCTCCTGCCCTGTAAATAGCAGACACTAGCCACTTTCAAGTGTCACTACATATATAGGCTTAAATTTGCCTTTTCACTATTTGAAATTAAAAACTTTTACCTTCTATTAGGCTATTAGTCTAATATTATCGGGAGAAATTCAAAAATAATTGGATTTATAAATTGTCATTAAAGAATAGCCACAATTTTAAAAATAATTAAAATTTAGCATTTTACATATATAAATAAATTTGAACGAAAATATTGTTCAAAATTCGAAAAAATAATCCAGTATAATATACTGAAATTTCAGTATAATATACTGGAACTCCAATATATTATACTGGAGTTCCAATATATTATAATGGAACTTTCAGCGTGGTGGAGTTCCAGCATAATATGCTGGAAGTTCATACACATGTGCACCGATCTCCAGTATATTATGTTGGAACTCTCCGTGTTGCAGTAAAATAGTGGCTATTTTCAATGACTTTACAAATGCTGATTATTTTTGGACGAGCAGTCCGAAAACTGACTAGCCGTACTATTTTAACAATATTATCTCGTTGCTCGAAAAAAGTCTTATTTTCTTTTTCGATCTTAAGGTAGCTCCACCACAAAAAATGCCTTAAGAGTTTCGTTAATGACAAGGGCAATTATAAAAAGAATATGGATAGATCATAAATAAACTGAATGAAAAAATTAAACAATTTCGAATAGTATATTTTTTTACGTGGCATAAAGAAAAAGTGGAGTATTACGTTGCAGAGAAAAATAGGAACATATATGCTATACTCACTGCTACTAAATATTCTTTTCTCTTTAAATCCCTTTTTGCGGTCTCTTCTTTATTTGGATAAGTAATCGGGCATCTGTATCGAATAAAAATTTGAACAAATATTAGAATCGGAATCAAATTCAGACAGCACGGTCAAAGTTAAGTTGTTCCTCATAAATTGACTAATGTAACTATCTAAGATTTAAATTTTAGAGTACCAATTAAAATATATACTCGTACAAATTATTTAAGATATATATATATATATATATATATATATATATATAAATAAAAAATTTCGAAGTTTTCGGGGGCGGTGACCCCCTACCGGGTAGGTCCGCATGCAGCTGTGTCCCTTTGAAATCTGGACATTTGGACGAACACTTACTGGTAAAAGATTCTTTTTTCTTTTTCTATCTGCCATTATATTGCTGGCTGCAGTTTCACAGATAATAAGTAGGTCTGCACCCAAATCTGTGCAACAAAAATTATAGGCTTAATAGCTATTGCTTTAATCCTGGTTAACTTTGTGGTTTCTTAGCAATAGCTATGAGCCTACGACAATGTAGTGCTTTAATTTGCTCTAACCCTGATTAATTTGAAAATTTGTTATAATTTCATATTCTTTAAAAGATAATCATATTGAGATTTTCAAGTGTTAATTTAGCCAGCTTTTGAAATTATAGACATAGGTCATGTCCTTCCTAAAAACTTAAATTACTTAAGAAAGTAATACACAGGTTGAGGTTTGCATTATAAAACTAGAAATTGAACATTCTTGTAAGAAATGTATTCTGTTGAATCTCGAGAAGTAAAAATATGTAGTAGTACTTATATTATTCATAAAACTGGATTAATTTAATACTACTAGTTTACAATATAGTATGTAGAGATGTTTTCCTCGAAAAATGTGAGTAACAATTAAAGATAATTTGTGGTTTTATACTAGTGATTATACAAGTAATATTGAGCTTAAGTAAGAAGGATTGATGAACCAAATCAGTGTTGCTGGAGCAATAGGTGCCTCGAGCTCGGTTATCCCAGGGACCTCGAGGCCAGCCAAGAACAATAAAGTATGAACAATAAAGTTGAAGAATAATTGTTGAGCAGGAAAGGTAGAGCAGAATGTTCTATTGCAGAGAATAATATCAGATTATCCTTACAAAATGATTGGGGTCCCCTTTATATAGGAGGAGAAAACTCTTCCAATATAGTACATTCCTAATTGTAATAAAGAATTCCATTGGTAAAGGTGTATATATAACAACCCAGCACGGAAACGTGCCCTTGAGAAATTTCCGCTCTTTCGTGATTGACTTCAAGATTGTGCTGCCCTCAGTGTAGATCGTGCCAGGCCTTCGATCAGCTTCTTCGAAGTATGTGTCCCTCAGCTGGGTACGACCTCCATTTCGAGTTGCCCGGACTCGAACCCATAACTCAATTTAGGACTTCGAAATCGGGCTCCTTCATTTTGACCGTATACAGATAATAATGGTTATTTTAGTGCTAGTTTTCTGATAACACACGTTATTCTTCACACTTTTTCTTGTCAAAGATTTTTTGATTTCAGGCCAAAATATGTCTAGCATACAAAATGCGCCTGCTCATGATAGTGAGGGACCCGGAGAAAATAGTGGTATAGGGCTTGGTGTACTACCCATAAACCCTGAGGGAGTGCCAAACGTGGAGCCAGTTAATATCAGTTTGCGCAACGCTCTAAACACGAATGCAGGCACAAACCCCGTGAGGGTGCGCACAGGGAAGCCCGAGCCGGAGGCCAGGAAACGCGAGGAATGGAAGAAGGGGGAGTTACCTCCAAGTGATATTCGAGATGCTGCAAGCTCAGCAAGTGGCCATTGCTCAACTTCAGAGTCAAAATAGAACTCCAAACACCGCCGGACTAGTGGACGCTCGGCATACGGAACCTGCGCCTGAAAGGCCCGATGAAAGTGGCTCGGGGACTGATCTCGCTATTATAAAAATGCTCTAAGAACTGACCAAAAGAATCAAGTCCGGAGAAAAGAAAATTGAAGAAAATGACAAAAAGGTGGAGACATACAATTCAAGAGTCGACCAGATACCAGGAGCACCTCCAATTTTGAAAGGACTGGATTCAAAAATGTTCATACAAAGACTTTTCCCCCCAACTGTTGCTCCAATGCCCATTCCCAAGAAGTTTCGCGTGCCCGGTATACCAAAATATAATGGAACAACTGACCCTAATGAACATATTACTTCATACATTTGTGGAATCAAAGGAAACGACTTGAATGATGATGAAATCGAGTTAGTATTGTTGAAAAAGTTTGGGGAAACATTATCAAAAGGAGCTATGATCTAGTATCACAAATTAGCTCCTAACTCTATTGACTAATTTGCTATGTTAGCGAATGCCTTCGTGAAAGTATACGCCGGGCCCATAAAGGTGGCCACAAGAAAATCAGATGTCTTCAAAATAAAACAAAGGGAAGACAAGATGCTAAGGGAGTTCGTGTCCCAGTTTCAGATGGAAAGGATGAAATTACCACCGGTCTCTGACGACTGGGCGGTTCAGGCCTTTATGCAAGGTTTGAATGAAAAAGTTCGATAGCATCTCGACAACTAAAGCAGAACTTGATCGAATATCCAGCTGTAACATGGTCGGATGTGCACAATCGGTATCAGTCAAAAATTAGGGTCGAGAACGACCAGTTGGGAGCCCCCTCGGGCTCAGTTCACCCGAATAGATTCACAGCCAAGCCCCCGAGGGACACAGACCAGGGATCAAGATTCAACAAGGAAAGATATCAACTGTATGTCGAAGATAGAAGGATCGTTTCAAGGCGTAATGCACCTCGGAATGATCGAAGAGTAGATCGAGGCTAGAGCTCCCGATGACTTATAGGCAAAATTGGGTCCGACAGGCGCTCGGGACCAGTGGAGGCACCCAGATTATCAGAATACAACTTCAGTGTTGACGCCTCAAGTATCGTCTCAGCCATTGGCAAAATTAAAGATACTAGATGACCGAAGCCTATATAGACAGATCCTTCTCAAACAAACCCCAACTTAATGTGTAAGTATCATCGTACTCATGGGCATAAGACCGAGGATTGCAGACATCTTAAAGAGGAGGTAGCTCGACTATTCAACAAGGGGAACCTTCGTGAATTTCTCAGTGACCGAGCCAAAAACCATTTTCGAGAAAGAGATGCAAACAGGAAGAATGAACCCGAAGAACCTCAACATATCATTCACATGATCATTGGTGGAGTCGATGTCCCACAGGGACCTATATTCAGACGTACTAAAGTATCAATCACAAAGGAAAAACAGACTCGGAGCTATGTGCTCGAGGACACTCTATCATTCTGCGACAAGTAAGCCGAAGACGTGTCCCAGCCTCACAACGACGCCTTGGTAATCTCTATCCTTTTGAATAAAATTCAAGTTAGACGTGTTTTAGTGGATCCAGTATCCAAGGTTTATGGTGGGCATCACCCTCGGAGGTTACATTTTTGGGAAAGACACTTCACGCCTAAGAGGGTGGGTCTCGATAGGAGAACTTTGTAATGAGCCAAAAGGTCAAATGAACCGTGTCCATATAGAATAGTACGAGATACTTTGTGTCTCGTACGAGCTCTACACTTACAATCTTACAGGAAACGGCTTAAGATCCAAAACATAGAAGCACCCCGAATACTCGGTGACTGTCATCAAAAATCCAAAATTATAAGACCTCAAAAAGGAAACCCTTCGAAACAAAGGCCAAGGCCAATATTCTCGGAGACTACCTTCTCGAACAAGTTCGGAAATTTATCGGAAAACAAGTCCAAGTGACATACCCGAAGGCTACGGCCAAATAATACGGCTCGAAGACGTCCGACTTCTGCTATAAATTAAAGGCCTTCAAACAAATTATAAAAACTAGTTAAATCAGGCTATTCTAGGCAAAAGTAAAATACAAAGGGCTTCAATAAATTTAGCTCTAGAAAATTCCAAGGGTTTAGATAACATCGGCCACACTTTGTAAAAACTAGTTAAATCAGGCTACCCTAAGCAAAAGCAAAATACAAAGGGCTTCAATAAATTCAGCTCTTGAAAATTCCAAGGGTTTCGATAACATCGGCCCTCGAAAATACCTCAAGAGGTATTCGATTATGTTTACACAAACAAATCACTAATAAGGTTCCGATATGTCAAACCTTCGAAAAACCTACGGGTGCAAAAAACGCATGCTAAGGCATAACTAAAATTTCACTAAGTCTTTTAAGCCAAAATGAGGGAAAGATTATCTAGCCATTCTAAGAGCACAAGGGCCAACTTAAAGAGCCTAAGGGTCGATTTATAAGAGCCCAAGGGTCAACTTAAAGAGCCTAAGGGCCGATTTATAAGAGCCCACTGGCCAACTTACAGAGCCTAAGGGCCGATACATAAGTGCCTAAGGGCCAACCTCGAAAGGCTTAAGGTCCTAAAACTTATAGTTCAAGACTCCGCTTTCATTTCGATCCGGACTCGAGGTTCATAGTATCCCTAGCTCACAACGAATTGATTTAAACTTAGCTCGAAAATTATTATACCTATCGATAAAAATCTAAGGGTTTATAATACCCCGAACCAATCATCGGACTAATCATTCAAACAAGTTTTCCATAAATAAAGGCAAAGTTGAAAAAAGGCAATATTAAAGACGAGATAAAAATTCCCCCCGTATCTCCAAAAGATGATTACAAGAAATATTTACCCAAGAGATGCCTACAAGGAAAGTAACCTAAAACTACTTCGGGGTCACATCCTTAGCAGCTGCATCTTCAGGAGTTATATCTTCGGAGCCTCGCCCTCGGGGACTTCATCCCCATCTCCTTCACTCTCAGAGACACTGGCTAAATCATCTTCATCTGAAAGCAGAGCGACCGCATCTTCTTCCAAAATCTTCTCCGCTTCAATATCGGCTGAAAGATCGAAGCCGCGAGTAAGTATCTCCTCAAGGGTCATCCTCCGGGCTTGTCGCTTAACATGGTCAAAGGCACTTGATAACTTAGCCTCCGCCGTAGAAGTGGTATCCTTTGCCCAAACATTAGCTGCTTTGGCATCGACTTGATACAAATTCATAATTGCCGCAACATCAGATTTGGTCTTGGCCAGCTCAACAGCATATCTGGCTTTAAGCTTCTCGATTTCGAGCCCCCGAGCTAGGCTCTCCTCCTTCGCACCTCAAAACTGGCGTTCGAGCGAAGCTAATTGCTCTTTTAAAATTTTGCTTCTTAGAGGTGAGATCGTCATATGCTGCCTCCACATCAGGGCCTCGGCTTCTTTCATCTTAAGCTCCCGCTGAAGCTGCACCTCCAAATCAGCTTTCTGATGGAACTGCAAAATCAAAAGTGTCAGCCGCCAAAACAAAACAAATACGTAACAGACCCTCGGGAGCTATATTACCTTCTCAACATACTCGGCTCGACCTTGGCACGCCTGCATCAACTCGACTCGAAGATCATATATCTCCACCTCTTTCTTAGCATAGAGGGCTTTGACGGCGTCCCTCTCATCCAAAGTCTTCTTAAGTTCAGCCTCGCATCGAGCAAGATCGGCTCGAGACTTGGAAAATGCCCTTTTATGGAGCACCATAGCCTTCATGAAAAAGGAGGAAAGATAGATTCAGAACAACTAAAACAAAGGTGCAGGCATAAAAAAATAGAAAACTCACTTGTTTAAAGAGTCTACGAGCCTCATAAAAAATGAAAGAAGCGTCGGGGTCGGGGCCATCTTCGAGCCCTGTGAGACATTTTTGAAAGATGCCGTGCCCTTCATGGCTTGCTTCCACTTCAGAAGACCTCATATGCAGAGCCTCTTGGATTTGTCCCTTGGAGAACTCAGGGCCAGGAGGTGAATCATCCGCGTTGATCACCACGAGTGACCCACTCGGGGCATTCTCTTTTATTTGAAGAGGCTTAGGGTCAGGTCGCTCGGCCTTGCCCCCATAATGATCTCCTAAGCGAGGCACCTTCTTTCTGGATGATGGTTCAGGAACTTTATTTAAATTCCCTTCGAAGATTTCTTCGGCTCTAGAATGAACCATATCAACCGCTACTGGTTCGACGGGTTTAGAAGAATCGACATTGTTTCTTTTACGGGTCACCAACAGGCAGTCTTCATCATCTTCTTCCTCCTGATCCCAAAGATGTTGGGCCGTTTTTGGAGATAAGGCCGTTATATCGGCCTTAGGCATGCGAGCCACACTTTTCTTTGGCTTCAAGGGATTTTCAGATGACTCTCTCCTTCTTTTTCTTTCTTTAGGAGGCTTTGGAACATATACTTCACCAGCTGAGGCCGACCTCAAATCAACGGCGTCTCTAAGACCTACATGAAGCCGAGATCAGTACCCCGTAACAAAAATATTAGAAAGCAAAAAAGAAAACTCACTGTGGTTTTTGGCATCCCATCGACCCTTGGCCAGATCTTGCCAGCAGCGCTCCGAGTAAGAGGAGGCGGAGGTCAGCTTTCGGACCCAACGCTCAAGGTCTGAGACCCCACCAGGAAACCAAGCGGCGACTGCACCATCGTAAAGAGGTTAGACCAACGAAAAATATAAAGCCGGGGAAAAGAAAAGGAAATAGGGCATAAACTTGTTGCATACTCACGTTTCATGTTCCACTCATCGGAGAACGACATCTAGTTAGCATGAATCAGATCTGAGGTCCTGACTTGAACAAACCGACTCATCCACCCATAGTCTTTGTCCTCATCGATACTAGAGAAGAGAGATTTTAAAGATCGCGTTGCAATTTTATCAAGCCCCAATGATAAAGTCAGGGACTGTAGAATCTGATCAAATGATCGAGGGTAAAAAGCATCCCCTCGATTTGGTTCGAAAAGAACCTGATTAATTAAACAATTCGCCATAATGAGGGGTAGATCTGGCCGAGCATCACTCAATATCATTGGCAAAAGTCGAGGAACTGGGTCTATGGGACCCTGAGCCAGAATTGCAGAGCCCAACGTAAAGGGTTAGATATATAAGCTCAAGTACCTCGATTTATATGTGGTGATATCCTCCTCAGAGGAAGGGAACACTATTTCTTTATTGTCCTATTTGCAATCCTCATTTACTTGCTTGAGCTTGGCCTTGGTCACCAGACAAACATATCGAGACATGGGCTAGCATCGGCCTGACGTCGAAACAGGTTTTTTAATTTTAAAATCGAATGTTATCTCACACGGCGGGGGGATGCATTCCTTGATACGAGGTGGCACTACCGATTTACTTTTGGTCGATCGAGAAGATGAAGGAGCTTATTTCTTTTGAGGAACAAATTTAGAAGTTTTAGCCATCACTATGCGGTAGATCCAAGAAGATGAAGAATGGTGTTAGTGAAGAGAAGGGAGAGCTAAAGGGAATTGAAAAAGGCTAAATGAGGCTTTGAAAACAATGTGGGAATAAAGTTTGTAAGGTTGTAGGATCTATCTATTTATAAAGGTCATTTAAGCGTGCCGAGGAAGCCAAGAGGCCGACCGTCAGCCGCCCCCAATTAATGATTTTGGGAATCGTACAAAAAGGCAATTTTTCAGTCACTTCAACTGCTTATATCATGATATTGGCATCAGGACCAAGGCATCGAGAATTAACTTGTCAAAAATCATAAAGGGCATCCTACAAGTCGAGTTCGAGCAAACACTCACTCAACTATTAAATCCAAGGGCTACCGGAGTTCGAGCAAATTCTCACTTAGGGACTATCTATAAAACCTAAGGTCTAACTTTATTTCAAGTACGAGCAAACATCACTCGACTATTAAGCCTAAGGGCTACCCGAGTTCGGGCAAATTCTCACTTGGGGGCTACGGATTAACTTCATTTTGAGATCTTGCTATCACCCAACTCGAGCTCGAGGATCATGATGTTCGGGGTTCGCATTTAAGCTTAACTCGAAGATTAACGAGAACCTCGGGGGGTACTGTATTAAAAACCTAGGGGTTTGTTATGTTCTGAGCTCGATATTTGGGCTAGCTATTGAAACCATCTCATCAAAGTCTTTTAAGGATAAATATAGAGCAAAATTCATCACGAACCAGAAGGAATACAAAAGGATCCTTTTTTGCTTCCAAGAAATATTTACAAATTACAGCTACGTCACCCAAGAATGTTGCTTACATCGGACCAAAGAAACAAAAAACAAAGGCCAAATATCCTAATCCACTTTAAAGACTACGTCCTCGGGAGCATCGTCTTTCCTCGAAGGCATCATTCCAGATCTCTAGGAACGTATATATGGGGTAGGAGGTCCTCGATAAAGGTAAATATATCTCTAGCAGACTAGATCGAGCATTCCGATGAAGTTTTGGGCCACAATACATTAAGAAAGAACAGGCAAAAGGAAGAGGCCAAAATGGGGTGCAAGGTGCACAAGCAACAATCCAAGAGTAGTCACCCCCGGAACTCTGTTCCGGTGTGGGATGCAAAAGTTAATAGATGATAGTGCCACCTCATTCCATGGAAAGCAAAGGGAATGAAGTGCCACACCAGGTTGAAAATAAAAGGAAATGAGCAGTAGTGTAAAGTTAGCATATTTTCTGATACGGAAGGGATCCGATGCCTTTCTCCCGTTGTCTCGAGCTGAAGCTTTGAAAAAGGAAGACTTGGCGTAACTAGTAAAGTCACTACCATGTGACCTTGTGGCCACCGGTTTGAACCATGGAAATAGGTGGTTAGAGGAAGAGGTAAAGCATGGAAAAGACTAAAGGTAGATAAAGAAGGAATAAATGTAGTTGTTGTGCAGCAAAGCAACCTCCTATTTATAGAAAGCCGACGACGGAAACGGCGACGCAAATGGCCGACAAAGGCTGAAATATATTTGACGTTCTCGGGAAGCTCACTGACACGACATTTTCGGTCACTTCAAACGCCTACGTCACAACCACAACATCATCACAAGTGGTTCTAGGGAATCGAGGTTCAAATTGTTCCTTATCATCTTATGCTAAGAAATACGGGGACTATATGTATACGGTCAAAATCAAGAAGCCTGATTTCGAAGTCCTAAATTGAGTTATGGGTTTGAGTCCGGGCAACTCGAAATAGAGGTCGGACCTAGCTGAGGGACACATACCTCGAAAAAGCTGATCGAAGGCGTGACACGATCTACATCGAGGGCAGCACAATCTCGAAGTCAATCAAGAAAGAGCGGGAATTTCTCAAGGGCACGTGGATCAAGGCATAAATTAAATGATAAGATTCGTACGAAGTGGTACATGTCCATACTGGGTTGTTGTACACCTATACCAATGGAATTCTTTACTACAATTAGGAATGTACTATATTGTGGTTTTTTTCTCCAATATAAAGGGGAACCCAATCATTTTGTAAGGATCATCTGATATTATTCTTTGCAATAGAACATTTTGCTATGTCTTTCTTGTTTAACGTGCACAACAATTATTTTTCAGCTTTATTGTCTCTACTTTATTCTTCATACTTTATTGTTCTTGGCTGACCTCGAGGTCCCTGGGATAACCGAGCTCGAGACCCCTATTGCTCCAGCAACACTGATTTGGTTCACCTTTCCTTCTTACTTAAGCTCAATATTACTTGTATAATCACTAATATTAGAATATATCACATATCTTTAAAACCACAAACTATCTTTAATTGTTAATCATATTTTTCGAGGTAAACAAATAAATCAGAAGAGAGGCGTACAAGTGTGGCCATTTTGATGAGATTATATGTACTATTCTCTTTTGATGAGATTAATTAGATATTCTATCATTAGTTAGAATTTATAGATCATGGTTTCATGTCCTGAAAAAAGTGAAAAATTCCTGATATGAAGTCCATAACCGCTATTATTCGAGTGCGTTTCGGGTAAGTCTCACTTACTCGTACCAGGTGTACCCCGTGCGGTGAAATTAACCGAGAAAGCAGGTAGGGGATCTCATGCTCAACCAACTCAACCAGTCTTATGGGTTGAAGCATTTCTTTTTGAGTGAACTTTACATGATACAAATTCGGATTAATGGGACCAATAAACATCAAATACCTATAAAAAAAAATCATTTTTAAATTATTCAACGTATAGCTTAGTCAGGTTTCCACGTGCTCCTAGGGGACAACAAATTTCTCCTTACTTCAATACCACAAACTCTCTATTTTTTTGCACTCATTTTACACCACCTTTGCCCCTTTGACCATTTTTGCCTACCTTACTGCTTCTCCATTTTCTCTCCATCTTTTCTTCTTCAAACCATTCAACTTAAGCTCTAGTAGTTGTCTTCAACATCACATTCCTCACTTCAATATAAGACAGAAATTAAAGCATATAACAAGTGTGTTTTTTTCCTTCATTTTTTGGTCTGAAAAATGGTAATGGAAGGAATTCAAGAAGATATAGGTGAAGGAAATATACAATGTATAAATCATCCTTATAAAAATAGTTCACCAGGTGGAATCTGTGCATTTTGCCTTCAAGAAAAACTAGGAAAACTTGTTTCTTCCTCTTTTTCCTCGACCATTTTCCCTTCTTCTACTTCTTCTGTTTCAACTCCTTCTTTTAGATCTGAATTTAATGGAACTTCAACTACAACTTCAGTCTTACAAATCCCAACAAATAACAAAACTGCCACTGATTGTAATACTAACTATCATCCATATGACAACAACAATATGAGGAAATCAAGAATTCAGTTTTTGTTGAGTCAGAAAAAGAAGAGTAATATTAATGGTCATGGTAGTGTTAATATGGCAAGTTCTGGTTCAGATTCTGGTATTGTTTTTAAGAGAAGTAAGTCAACTACAACCCCTAGAAATCATTTGCATTTCTTGGAAGCTGAAGATTATGGTATTCATAGAAAAGGGTTTTGGTCATTTCTTCATTATTCTTCCTCAAAGCATTATTCTTCCTCAGGTAAAGAAACTTCATTCTGTTTAAAGACTATCTTATCTTATAAAATTGTTAGAGATAGTAAATTTTTATTTACTTGAGCATATCTTAACATTGGAGTTTATCTTTTTTTATGGTCAAGCATGAGAAAATTTCTTTTTTATTAATATACGGCGGTGAGACTTGAATCCAGTCAACTCGTCTATCTGTTTCTTCTGATACCATATTAAAATGTATGACCATTTTATTGAAAGGTCGTATGCCTCCAAGGATATATTGAAATCATTTGCATTTTATTGAAGAATTAACCTAAATAGCTTTCTATTCAACTGCTTGAACTTAAATTTAGGGGGGCGGAAGGCTTTTTATCCGAAGCCCCTTCGCCGAAATACCAAAAAATTATATTGTATATATAAGTCAAAATCTATTTTTTACATGTATAAATTATGTTTTGAATTTCCTTGAGACAGCTCAAAAGCATAGCTTAGTGGTCAAGGGGGTTTAAAACTTTTGTAAGGTGATTGGTTCTATTCTCACTAGCTATAATGTTTTTAACTTTTTCTTTTTTGAACCCCCGCCATTAAGCTAGTGGATATATGATTTATGTATAATCCATGTATAATCAGTGTATATGTGTATATCAGTGTATAATTTATATATACTACCTAGAAAAGTAAATAGTGAAACCAAACGGCTATTTGCGTAGCAATACCTTTAATTATATCTTCAACATGCTGCTCAGGCACTGTTTGATTTTCTTTACCATGGGCCAATGATGTGGAAATATTTTAATAAAGGGTGACGGTGAAACTTAACCTAGTACTTTTATCTATTTTTGTATCATATCGAATTGTACGTTTATCTCATCTAAAAGCTTACAAGGAAATAAAAGGGAACTCGATACACTAAGCTCCCGCTCTGTGCGGGATGCGGGGGAAAGGCTGGACCACAAGGGTCTATTAATTACACTTTTATTTATTTACTTAGTTATGTTTTTCAACAGGTTCATCTCAGAATGGATCCATAAAATCAAGGGAGAAAAAGAAAGAAGAGATTGTAGAAGTGGAAGAAAATGAGAGTCCTAATGAGTCAACATTTGAGAGAAAAGTAGCAAGATCCAGATCAGTTGGTTGTGGAAGCAGAAGTTTTTCAGGTGATTTATTTGAGAAAATCTCAACTGGTTTTGGAGATTGTACTTTAAGAAGAATTGAGTCACAAAGAGAAGGAAAACCAAGATTTTCCTCTGTTAGTCATAAAGAAAGAGTCAATTGTGGAGGAATATTATCATATTTGGTTTCTTCTGAAGAAAATTTGCATGGAAAATCTCATAATATTGCTAATGGAAGAAGTAAGAATTGGGGTTGGGCATTAGCAAGTCCAATGAGAGCTTTTAGTAAAACATCATCAAGTGGAAAAAGAGAAGATTCAAACAAGAATGCTACTCCTAATTTGGCTGCAATTCCTTCTTTGTTGACTGTGAGCAGCTAGAGAGACACCTATGTCGTGCGGACTTATCAAAATGCTGTCGCATTCGTGCCAGATCCTAAAAAAATTGCACTACTTTTGCGGGATCCGACAGGCATCCAATGGCGTTTTCGTTGAGTCCGAGTAACATAGATTTTCCTATGTTGCGGGGGACTCTCCAAATTGCTGCCGCACCATATCATATCCTCTAGAAATACACTACTTTGCAGGATTCGATACACATCCAACGATATTTTCGGAGGGTTCGAGTAACATAAATTTTCACTGAGTAGCTACTGATACTATTACACAAATTTGCATTATTCTTGTCTAGAAATTCTGTTTGTTTATCAGGTTATATTAACTAATTTCTTTGTTATTAGAACTCTTTATTATCCTGTTGTAAGGTTGATGTTGATTCCTGATGATTTTGCTGTCAATTGATTTGCTTTGGTTGGAGATTTTTTCCTGTTGTTGGATGCAAGGCTTTTGTAGTTTTGAAGGAGAAATTCCCAAATTAAAAGGATTTTATATTATTATTTATTTATTATTTCTTTATGCTTCTTATTATGAGTTGAAACAATTGTAAGTATTTTCCAATAGAAAATTGTTGAATTTTGATTGACAATGATGGAGCATCCCTATACAAAATTACAATCAATATTTTTTGATAGTGGATGTGGAACTAATCTTTTACAACAATAGTGGATGACCTATTTTAAATGTCCTTCTAACATATGGGCATTCATTCTAAAAATAAAATAAAATGGAAGATTCAATTTCTTTCTCTTCGACACAATGCCTCACCTACTTTGTGCTACACATTTCTTCGTTCGCTCTAGACTCACCCGTTCGTACCTCGACTATTTCATCGATATTTTTTATAACTTTGCTAACAAAAAATTAAGTATGATTTGAACTCAGTTATCTCTGTTAAAATTTGAATCATAATCTTTTATGATTTTCACTCACTTTATCAAATATACAAAATCATAATGTTCTATGATTTTTGCTCATTTTATTGATTATTACGTCACACAATCGATTGTTGAATTATAGAAGCATTTTATCTGTAGTTGTCTCCATCCAGGAGTCTCATTAATTTATATGCATATCTTTTTTAATTGGCCAAAAACTAAAAGTTAAAAGTTAAAGAGATCCATGAGAAATAAGTTGCTAATAAGAGTATCTTCTAGCTATTTCACGTGCAAAGATTGGTGGAGACAACTAATCATTGTTAAACAAAAGGGGGATTTAGAATCATTTTCAAGTCTGAAGCTCCAAGTCAAAATACTATACACATGTTTGGTAGATGGAGACACATGGAAAAAGGTCTAAATCCAGTGGGCATATGACCCCAAAACTCTAGCTTAACTAATATACACGATTTTTTTTTTTAGATATAATGACAAATTCGTGTTGTATTTTTTTAAAATACCAAAAAATAAACTCGAAAGTCATGATGAAGCGATATTGATCATACGACCATTTCCTATGGACCTAAAAGAATTCAGGTCAATCAGAATCTAAAAAAATACTACAAAATCAGCATGTTCGTTTTGAATGACCACGAAACGCCATAAAATGAATCCCAAAATTATGGCAAAACAATGAGTATTGGTCACTAGGACATTTTCTACGGACCTACTAAATTTTAGGCCAATCTCAGTCCATCAAAAGTATTCTACAAAATCAACATGTACTAATACACACGAAAAATGGATATAATCAAAAATTCATATTGCATGATCCTGAAAAGCTATAAAATCAACTCGCAAGTCATGGCAAAGCAATAAGTATTGGTCACTTGTTATTTTCTATGGTCCTATACAATTTCAAGCCAATCAGATCCCGTAAACAAAATTCTACAGAATTAACATGTACTAATACATACGAAAAAGTAGATATAATCACAAATTCATGTTGCATTACCCTGAAACGCCTTAAAATGAAACCAAAAGTCATGGCAAAGCAATAAGTATTTGTTACTAAGCCTTTTTCTATGGACCTACAAAATTTCAAGCCTATTGAAGTCCGTCAAAAAAATTCTACAAAATCAGCATGCACAAATACAAGCGAAAAAATTAATATAATCACAAATTCGTATTACATGGCCCCGAAATGATACAAAATAGACCCGAATGCAAAAAAGCGACATTAGTTATGACAAATCAATAAGTATTGATCACTAGACCATTTGCTATGAACCTACAAAATTTTAGTCCACTCGAAGTCAACCAAAAAAATTCTAGAAAATCAACATACACTAATACATAGAAAAAATGGAATAATCACAAATTCGTGTTGCATTAACCTAAAACGCCATTTAATAAATCCGAAAAAGGCCCATAAAATTTTAGGCGATTCGGAGCCCGTCGCCCAAATTTATGAAGATGTCGTAGACTAATGCACACGAAAAATTAAAAATCATCACGAATTCTTATTTTATGGCTCTAAAATGCTAAAAAATAAGGTTGGGTCATGGCGAAGCAATAACTATTGTTCATTAGGTCATTTCTGAAGGGTCCATAAAATTTTAGGAATTCAGAGCCCATCGCCTAAATTCATGAAGATAGCATGGATATAAGCTCACGCAAAAATTTAAAATCGTCATGAATTCCTATTTTATGGCCCTAAAACGCTAAAAAATGAGTAACGGTCATGGAGAAGCGACGACTTTTGTTCACTAGACTATTTTTGATAGGCCCATAAAATTTAAGGAGATTCGGGGCCGATCATCTGAATTCATGCAGATGGCGTGGACTATATCACACGAAAATCTGGGAATCGTACTGAATTCCTATTTTATGGCCCTAAAATGCTAAAAAATAATAAACACTTGTGGAAACTCGATGACTATTGTTCCTTAGGTCATTTTTGATAGGTTGATAAAATTTTAGGCCATCCGGGTCCAGTCCCGGGCCCATGCAGATGGCGTGGGCTATATATAACACGTGAAAATCTGATAATCGGATAGAATTTCAGTTTTATAGTCCTAAACTATCAAAAAACGAGGAACTATCACAGCGAAGAAAAGACTATTGTTGCATATGTCATTTTTGATAGTCCAACAAAATATTAGGCGATCTGGGTCCGATCGCCTGGGCCTATGCAGATATTGCTTAGGCTATAGTACATGAAAATCTGAAAAGCGGACAAATTTAAGTTTGTGGACCTAAAATGCCAAACAATGAGGAATGGTCATGGAAAAGCGATAACTATTGTTCTTTAGGTCGTTATTTATGGGTCAGCAAAATTTTAGATGATCAGGGCCCGACCGCTTGGGCCCATGCAGATCACGTGGACTATAGCACACGAAAATTTGGGTATCAGGGGGAATTCTAATTTTATGACCCTAAAGAACTAACAAATGACGAACAATCATGACGAGGTGATGAATATTGATCCTTAGGTCGATTTTGATAGATCGGAAAATTTTTAGGCGATCTGCATCCGATTGCCTGGGCCCATGCAGATGGTGTGGGCTATAGTATACAAGTTTTATGGCCCTAAAATGCCAAAAAAATGAGTAACGGTCTTGGAGAGATAATGACTATTATTCCGTAGGTCATTTTTGATGGAACAATAAAATTTTAGGTGATTCGGATCCGGCCCCCGGGGCCATACACGAGGCGTAGGCTATAACACACGAAAATTTAAAAATCGGGTGAAATTCTAGTTATATAGTCCTACAACATCAAAAAATGAATAACGAATATGGCAAGGCAGTGACTATTATTCCGTAGGTCATTTTTTATGGGCCAAAAAAATTTTGGTGATCCGGGTCCGGGCTCACGCAGGAGTCGTAGGTTCTAACACACGAAAATCTAAGAATAGGACGTAATTGAAATGTTATGGCCCTAAAATGCTTAAAATGAGTAACGCTCAAGGCGAGATAGTGACTATAGTTAATTAAGTCATTTTTTATGGGTCAAATTTTTTGTAGGTGCTTTGGGTCCAGGCGCTCTAGCCCATGCATATGAAAATCAAGGAATCGGGCGTAATTTCAGTTTTATGACCCTAAAACGTCAAAAAATGAGTAACAGTCACGAAGAGGCAGTGACTATTGTTACTTAGGTCATTTTTAATGGGCCAACAAAATGTTAAGCGGTCCGAGTCCGAGCGACATGGACCATGCAGGATGCGTAGGCTATAGCACACAAAAATCTATAAATCAGGCAGAATTCCAGTTTTATGGCCCTAAAAGGCCAAAAAACGAGTAATGGTCATGGAAAGACATTGACCATTGTTCCTTAGGTCGTTCTTGATGGGCCAACAAAATTTTAGGTGATCCACATTTGGGTGCTCGGTCCCATGCTAGAGGCGTGGGCTAGCATACAAAAATATGGGAATCATGCAAAATTCTAGTTTTATGGCCCTACAATGCCAAAAAATGAGTAACGGTCATGACGAGGCTGTAAATATTGTTCCTTAGGTAATTTTTGATGGGCCGAAAATTTTTAGGCAGTACGATACCGGACGTTTGGGCCCATGCAGGAGGTGTGAGCTATATCACACAAAAATTTAGGAATCAGTAAAATTCCAGTTTTATTGACCAAAAATGCAGAAGAATAAGTAGAGGTCATGGCGATGTGGTGAATCTTGGTCCTTCGTTCATTTTTTGTGAGCCGACATGATAGTTACTCGTCATCGCCTCGCCATGACCGCTACTTTTCTTTGGCGTTTTAGGGCCATAAAACGGAGATTTCTTCCGATTTCCTAATATTTGAGTGATTTAGCCCACGCCTCATATATGGGCCGGGGTGTCTGGACTCGGATTGTCTAAACTTTTTTCAGCCCAACAAAAATGACCTAAGGAACAATAGTCACCGCCTTACAATGACTGTAACTCTTGTTTTAGCATTTTAGAGGCATAAAATTATAATTCTGTCCGATTCTAAAATTTTCGATTGCTATAGCTCACCCTCCTGCATGGGTTAGGGGGTATGCACCCCGACCGCTTAAAACTTTTTTGACCTATGAAACAATTATCACTGCATCGCCGTGCCCGTTACTCTTTTTTTTACAGCCATAAAATTGGAACTCTGTCTGATTCACTGATTTTCGTATGCTATAGCCCACACCTACTGCATGGGCCCGGGCGTTCGGAATCGAACCGCGTAAAAATATTTCAGCCCATCAAAAATGACCCAAGGATTAATAGTCATTGCCTCACCATGACTGTTACCCATGTTTGACGTTTTAGGTGCTTAAAACTGGAATTCCTCCTGATTCCTAGATTTTCATGTGCTATACTCCTCTTGTATTGGCTCGGGCGCCCGGACACAGATCTTCTGAAAGTTTTCCGACCCATCAAAAATGACCTAAGAAGAAATTGTCACTGCCTCGCCATGACGTTACTCATTTTTTGCGTTTTAGGGCTATAAAATTGAAATTTTGCTCGATTCCTGAATTTTTGTGTGTTATAGTTCACGTCTCCTGCATGAGCACGGGCACCCGGACCCAGATTGCCTAAATTTTTTCCAATCCATCAAAATTGGCCTAAGGAACAATAGTCACCGCTTCGTCATGACAGTTACTCATTTCTTGTGTTTTAGGCCCATAAAACTAGAATTCTGTCTGATTCCCAACTTTTTGTGTGCTATAGACCCCGTCTCTTGCATGAACTCGGGCGCCCTGACTCGGATTGCCTAAAAATTTTCATCCTTGAAAAATGACCTAAGGAACAATAGTCACTGCCTCTCCATGACTGTTACTCATTGTTTGGCATTTTAGGACCGTAACACTAAAATTTTACCTAATTCCCAAATTTTTGTATGTTATAGCCCACGCCTCCTGCATAGGCCCACGCGCCCGAACTCGGACCGCCTAAAAACATTTCATAGAAAAAACTACCTAAGAAAGAATAGTCATCGCCTCGCCATGACTGTTACTCTTTTTTTGGCATTTTAGGACCATAAAACTAGAATTTCACTCGATCCCCAAATTTTCGTATGTTATAGCCTACGCCTCCTGCATGAGCACAGGTGCCCCGACCCGGACTGCTTAAAAATTATTTATAGAAAAAATGACCTAAGGAACAATAGTCACAACCTCGCCATGCCCGTCACTCGTTTTTTGGCATTTTAGGGCCTTAAAACAGGAATTCTGCTCACGGCCTCCTGCATAGGCCTGGGCGTCCGGACCCGAATCTCATAAAAAAATTTCATCCCTTCAAAAACGACGTAAGGAATGATAGTCACCATGACCGTTACTCATTTTGTTTTTGCGTTTTAGGGCCTTAAAACTAGAATTTTGCCTTATTCCTAAATTTTCATATGTTGTCATCAATGCCTACTGCATGGGCATGAGATCCTGGACCTGGATTGCCTATAAAGTTTCCGTACCATAAAAAACGACCTAAGGAATAATAGTCACCGCCTCACCATGACTGTTACTCATTTTTTGGCATTTTATGTTCATAAAATTAGAATTATGTCTCATTCCCAAATTTTCATGAGATATAGCCCATGCATGGGCCAAGTCACTCGTACCAGGATCGCCTAAAAAAAATTTGGCCCATAAAAAACGACCTAAGGAATAATAAGCACTGCCTCACCATGATCGTTGCTCGTTTTTTGGTATTTTAGGGCCATAAATTTGAATTTTGCCCAATTCTCATATTTTTGTATACTGTAGCCCATGCCTCTTGTATGGACCAGGGCACTCAGACGCGGACCTCCTAATATTTTACCAGCCAATCAATCTAAGGAACAATAGTTTCCACCTCGCCATGATCGTTACTCGTTTTTTGGCATTTTAGGGTCATAAAAATGGAATTTTGCCCGATTTTCAATCTTTCGTGTGCTATAGCCCACGCCTCCTACATGGGCCCAGGTGCCTGGACACCAATGGTCTAAAATTTTTCCGGCCCATAAAAACGACCTAAGGAATAATATTCACTGCTTCGCCATGACCGTTACTCATTTTTTGGTGTTTTAGGACCATAAAACTGAAATTTTGCCTGATTTCCAGATTTTTGTATGTTATATCCTATGCCTCTTACATGTACACACAAAAACGTAAATTTATCACAAATTTGTATTTCATGACCACAAAACGCTATAAAATAAACCTGGAATTTATGGCAATGCAATTAGTATTGGTCATTAGGCCATTTTCTATGGACCTAAAAAATTTCAGGCTAATCGAAGTCCGTTAAAAAAATTCTACAAAACCAATATGTAGTAATATACACGAAAAATTGGATATAATCTCGAATTCGTATTGCATGACCACGAAACACCATAAAATGAACTTGAAAGTCATGGTGAAGCAATTAGTATTAGCCAATAGGTTGTTTCATATGAGCTACGAAATTTCAGGCCAATCCGATTCTGTCAAAACTTATTTTACAAAATCAACATGTACTAATACGCACAAAAAATGAATATGTTAAAAAATTCTTATTGCATGATCATGAAACGCCATAAAATGTGAGTATCCGGAAAGCCATTATGTGAAAATTTATGAAAAATAATAAATTTTACTTTTAAAATAAATTTAAATTGACTTCGGTCAATATTTTGGGTAAACGGACCCGGACCCATAATTTGACGGTCCCGAGGGGTCCGTAGGAAAATAAGGGACTTGGGCGTATGCCCAAAAATGAATTCCGAGGTCCCAAGCCTGAGAAATAAATTTTTTGAAGAAAATTATTTTCTGGAATATATGTGAGTTTTTGAAAATGAAATATGTTTTGAATTTGATGGTATCGGGCCCGTATTTTTGATTCCGGACCCCGGTACAGGTCTTATATGGGATTTAAGTTGAGATTATAAAATTTTGTAATAAATGGACTTGAAATGATATGAATCGGACCCTTAGTTGTTAAAAATTAAACTTAAGAGTTCATGAGATTTTCCTTTGATTTTGATGATAAATTCATTGTTAAAGGTGTTAATTTGGCGATTTTATCGCATGAATAAGTCCCTATGATGTTTTGGAGTTAGTATGCATATTTGGTTTGGAGTCCCGAGGGCTCGGGTGAGTTTCGGATAGGTTGCGGGATGTTTTTACACTCAGGAAAAAAAAGCTGCAGGTTCAGAGAAGTAGCAGGTCTCTGAAGCCAGGTCTCGTGGTCCGCGGTGGGGACTTCACGGCCGCGGTGGGGACTTCGCGACTGCGGTCGATTTTTTGCGGTCTCGGTGAAGCTCCGCGGTCGCAGTCCTTTTATGCGGTCCGCGGAAAGGGTCTGAGAGGGGTATATTCAAACAGTCTTTTCTGTGAGAGGGGCGATTTTTCAAACATCCTTTTTTTTTTTTTTCAAAACACTAGTAAGTAATTTTTACTTATTTCTTTCACTCCTTAACTTCCTTTAACAAGATTTCATCCTAGAATCTAGGGTTTTCATGGTAGAATTAGAAATTTTGGGTAGAACCTAAGAATATTGAATTTTGGAGAATTAGACCTCAAATTGAGGTTGGATTCCAAAACCAATTATATATCTGGAGTGGGGTAGTGAATGGGAAATTGGGTTTTGATCCGAATTTCGGGTTTGGACCAAGCGGGCTCGGGTCGATTTTTACCTTTTAGGAAAATCTTTATAAAACCTATTTTCATGCATTAGAATTGATTCATTTAGAATTTATTGATATCGTTAAGTAAATTATGGCTAGATGCAAGCGAGTTGGTGGTGGAAACAAGAGGTAAAGCGGCAGTTAAGGCTTGAATTGTGTTCGTGGCATCGAGGTAAGTGTTTGGTCTAACCTTAGCTTGAGGGATTAGGAGTTGCGTCTTATTTGCTATATGTTAATTATGTAGTGCGATGTATAGGCATGGTGAGGAGCATCTATATGTTGGTATCAAGCATGTCTGTAAGTCTCGTATTGTAATTGTTGTGAATCCGTTGAGATTTGTTCATGATTAATGTGATGATTTTCATTATTATCTCCCTTGCTGGGATATTATTGTTAAAGATATTGTCTCCCTTGCCAGGACGTTATTGTTTATGATGTTGTATCGCTTGCCGGGATGTTATTGTTTATGAAATTGTCTCCTTTGATGGGATGTTGTTGTTATACTTTGTTTCCCTTGCCGGGATTCTTTTATGCTTGATATTAGTAAATGGGATCGTGTGGCACGCTGCCACGACAATATATAAAATGGGAGCGAGTTGCACGCCTGCAACAAGTTATATGAAATGGGAGCAGGTTGCACGCCTGCAACAAGATATATGAAACGGGAGCGAGTTGCACGCCTGCAACAAGATATATGAAATGGGAGCGGGTTGCACGCCTGCAACAAGAAAGAAATGAAAGTGATCACTGTGTTTGTCTTCCTCATTATTGTTGGCAATTAAATTCTGGTTTCCTTACATTCCTCTTTGGTATTTTTTTTTTATCTGACACTCCCCATAGCATGCTTCCCCTCCCCATTTTTAACTGTGAATGTCTATTTTTATTTTCTGTTGTATATGATTTAACTGCACAGGTTTATTTAGTAGTCTGGTCCTAGTCTCGTTACTACTTCACCGAGGTTAGGCTAGGCACTTACCAGCACATGGGGTCAGTTGTGCTGATACTACACTCTGCACTGTGTGCAGATCCCGGAGCTGTAGCTTTTGGACCGCAGTGAGGGTGCTATATTCAGTCCATTCAGGCGACCCGAGATAGTCCTGCAGGCGTCCGCAGGCCTTGGTGTATCCTTCTATCAACTCCTTTTTGTTTTTACTTATTCAGAGACAGATTCGTGTATTTTATATTCAAACGTTATTTGTAGTATTCATAGATGGTCCGTGATTTTGTGACACCGAATCCTAGGTAGTGGTGTATTTCGGATTCATGTAGCAACATTTGGTTAAACTATCAAGTTTTTGTTTTCGCATTTCTGGTTATTTAAATTATTCCACTATTTGATCACATATTATATCGAACTGTTGAAAAGGTGCAATAAAAAGGGTAATAAATATATGACACTCGGCTTGCCTAGCTTTCACGAGTAGGCTCCATCATGACTCCCGAGTGTGAGAAATTCGGGTCGTAACAAGTTGGTATCAGAGCTCTTGGTTACTTAGGTCTCAATATTCATGAACAAGCTTATTAGAGTCTGAGAGATTGATATGGAGACGTCTGTATTTATCCCTAGAGGCTACAGAGTTAGGAAAACTTCAATCTATTCTTTCCTATCATGCGGTTTGGTTTCTCAATGCTAATTGAATTTCTACTCTGTTCTTTTGCAGATGGCGAGAACACGCGCTTCCTCATCCACTAATCAGCAGCCCAAGCCCCCGGCAGCAGCTCTCACGAGGGGGAAGAGGGCGAGGCCGAGGTCGTGCTAGAGGCTGAGGCAGGGGCAGAGCTCAGCCCAGAGCAGCAGCCCCAACGGCGGAGCCTCAGGTTGAGTTTGATGATAAGGTTCGGCCCAGGCAGTTCTGGTGGGTCCAGCCTATCTCTGGTCCTAGGGGTTCATTGCTACCCCAGTAATCCAGGATGATGTGGTCTATCTAGTGGTGCTTATGGAGAGTGTCACCCGACAGGCTTGTTTCCTGTAGCACCAGCCATCTCTCGGGCTGGAGGAGGAGCCCAGACTTCTGCTACTCGCACTCCGGAGCAGATGTTTCCCCAGTTTCATACTTTAACAACTTAGCCAGTTGGAGTAGTTCAGCTGGGTGTGGTAGCTCAAACCGGCTATGGGGCAACTATGTCTGCTGATGCCTTGTAGAGGTTAGACAGGTTTACCAAGCTCTTCACTACCACTTTCAGCGGTGCATCCTCTAAGGATCCCCAATATTATTTAGACAGGTGTCATGAGGTTCTCAGGGACATGGTAATAGCAGATATCAATGGGGTCGATTTTGCTACTTTTCATTTATCTAGATCCGCCAAGACTTGGTGGAGAGACTATTGTTTGGCTAGACCAGATGGGTCACCAACTTTGACTTAGGATCAGTTTTCTCAGCTATTTCTGGAGAAGTTTCTTCCTATCACTCAGAGGAAGAACTATCGAAGGTAGTTTGAGCGTCTCTAGTAGGGTTCTATAATTGTCCCTTAGTACGAGACCAGATTCATCGACTTGGCCCGTCATGCTCTTATCATACTTCCCACTGAGAGAGAGGGTGGGGAGTTTCATTGAGGGACTCGTTTAGCCGATTCGATTGCAGATGGCTAAGGAGACGAGGAGCAAGATTTCTTTCCAGGATACGAGCAATGTGGCCAGGAGAGTTGAAATAGTTCTATCGAAGGGAGTGGTCAGGGGTCTGACAAGAGGCCTCGTCATTCAGGCAGATTCAGTGGTGCCTCGTTTGGAGGCAGGGATTCTTTTGGTTGGGGACATCCTCCTAGGCCTTTTCAGCCAGCACATCAGGCTTCCCACGGTGCTCCAGGTGTCCGTGGTTCTTACATACAGTATTCTGATCAGCAGTAGTGCATCGACATCTCCTATCAGTGCACCCCCCCCTTCAGAATTTTCAAGGTCGTAAGCCCAAGCAGCGGAGGGCTTGTTTTACTTGTGGATACACAAGGCATATTGCTAGATATTACCTTTGAGCACCAAGTAGTTCTCAACACCAAGGTTCCCGTGCCATGGTTCATGCACCGAGTGTTCCACAGCCCGCTCAGCCAGCTAGAGGTGCAGGTAGGGGTGTTAGAGGTGGAGGTAGAGGTATTAGAGCTAGAGGTCAGGCCGCAAGAGGTGGAGGCTAGCCAGCAAGAAGCCATCCCAAAGATGTAGTTCAGAGTGGTGGGGCCCATCCCCGATGTTATGCCCTTCCATCCAGGCCTGAGGCTGAGGCTTGCGATGGAGTTATCACATATACTATTTTGGTTTGTAGTAGAGAGGCTTCAGTTTTATTTGATTCGGGATCTACATACTCCTATGTGTCATCTTATTTTGCATCGTATCTGGTCATGCCTAGTTGATAGGTTTTAAATGTTCTTGCCTTATGTTTTGATGATCTAACAAACTTACAGTTAATAACCAGATAGGGAACCTGCCATACTCGGACTATACTGCAAGCTTAACGAATTCCAGCTAAAGGTAAATTGCTACGGCTTCTGGAGCTAGGAACCCAAACAAGGATCTGATACCCTTGTGGTTTCCTCATCAAAGTACAAAGTTAATTAGTCACAACTGGAAATGAAGTGACTGGCTGCACTGTTTCTGATGCACTGCACTATTTCCAGTGCCTACTCATTCTTTGACCAACTTAAGTGATCACATCATTTCAAGTGATGTGATCAAGGTGTACCTACAATGAGTTTATACAAAACATCATTTGAATGTTTCAGTTTCTCATTCAAGCTTCTTACCAAAACAGAGAAATCAATCCTCACAAGCTTGAAGAACAAAGTTGAATGCAACTACGGACCAGTTCCTAAAGATAGCTTGTTGCTGTCCTAGTTGAGTTGTAACTTTGTGATTGTACTTATTGTATCTCATAAACTACTTAGCTAGAAGCGTTTGATTAGGAATCCTCTTGTAAATCCGTAAACTCCTTGAGTTTATGTTGTGAGTAGGTTTAGTCATAAGCAAAAGTCCTTGTAATTGTAGAGTTACAAAGTAGCTTGTGGTGAGAGCATCACAAGTTAGTAAAAGTCTTTGTAACTAGGAGGTCACAAAGTGGCTTGCAGTAAGAGTACCACAAGTTAGTTGAGTAAATTCTTTGTAATAGAGTGATTGCAAAATGGCTTGTAATAGGTTGTTTAAAAAAAACTGAAGTTGAAAGCCTACAGGTGTAGGTCGTGGTTTTTGATCCCCTTGTGTGGGATTTTTCCACGTAAAAATCCTCTAGTTTACATACTGCTTTATTAGCATTCTCAGCAGGATCTCGTAGAGGACTAGGTACTCTACTGATTGGTGGTCTCACACAAACTAACAATTGGTATCATAGCAGGTTCCTCCTATCAGGCTAGCACCTAGGAAGGATCCTCATGGCTGCTCCACCAAATATTGAAAAAGTTCAATCTGCATACCGACCACCCAAGCTCAATGGACAATACTATGGGTGGTGGAAAACAAGTATGCACGATTTTATCATGGCTGAGGATTGTGAGTTATAGGATATCATATGTGATGGTCCTTATGTTCCAACCAAGGTACTAGAGGAACTTCCATTTTCAATGGCAAAAACCAGCAAAAAGTACACTGAAGCAGACAAGAAAGCTGTGGAGAAGAATTTTTGTGCCAAGAAAATTCTAGAATGTGGAATAGTACTTGAAGAGTATAATAGAATCTCCACCTGCGACACTGCCAAGGATATATAGGAAGCCTTGCAAACAGCTCATGAGGGAACTACACAAGTAAAACACTCTAAGATTGATATGCTTAGTACCGGGTATGAACTCTTTAAAATGAAGGACGATGAATCCATTTAAGATATGCACACAAGATTCACTTCCGTCATAAATGAGTTACACTCACTTGGTGACACTATTCCCGGAAACAAGCGTGTGAGGAAAATCCTCAGCTTTCTGCCTAGCTCTTGGCAAAGCAAAGTGAATGCTATTACTGAATCAAAGGACTTACATGAGCTGACCATAGAAGAGCTGATCGGAAACTTGAAGACCTATTAGTTGAAGAGAAAGATAGACAGTGAAAGAAGAGAACCAAAGAAGGAAAAGAACCTGGTACTTAAAGCTGATAACAATGATTCAAGTGAGGAATACAGTGACATGGCTTACTTAACCAAAATATTTTAGAAGATGGTCAGAAGAAATGGGGAAATGCTAAAAAGGGACGGCTCTAACAGACCACACAAGTGTGGAAAGCCTGGACACTTCATGAAAGACTGTCCTCTCTTGAAGCAAGAATTCTCCAAGAACTACCATGAGAAAATAGCTAAGACGGACACGGTTCTCTTCAAGAACTTCAAGAGACAAAGATCCGCTGACAATATGATGAGAAAGGCTTTTGCAGCATGGGGGAATTCCTCTAGTGAGTTTGAAGATGAACCTGATACTGGTGATAGTTCCATGATGACATTTAAAGGCAAGAAGATTGGATATGACTCAACTTTTTCTTTGATGGCTCAATCAGATGATGATGAAGACAATGGAAACAAAGAGGTAAATTTTAGGGATGTTCAGAGAAATCTGAAACCCTATTCTCCAAAAAAAACTCATGCCTTTAGCTGATGTAATAATCACTGATTTTCATAGTCTTGTTGAGGATAGGGATTCTTTGACCTTAGAATTAGGAGAATCTGAACAAACTAGAGACGACTTAGTAGTTGTAGTTACTGACCTTAAGAAAACCATTGAAATCCTCAGAAAAGAAAAGGATGATCTGTTGGCAGAAATTACAAACCTAAGGGAAACAATAGTGAAACATGGACTAAGTCAAAACCTGAAAATTCTTGAAAGGGAAAGGAGATAGCCAGTGAGGAACACATTAGACTTGAAAATAAGGTGAAAGCTATGAGATCTAGGATGTGTGCTGAAATTGAGAAAAAACCAGCAACTCCAAACAAATTTGGAATAATGCTGTATGGTGGGCCAGGCTGGGACCGGGACCGGACCGGGCCCGTGGTCTTAACGGGCTAAACGGTCCTGGCGGGCCGGTCCTGGTAGGTCGGTCCCTAATGGTATAGGAAGCTCGGGGCGGGCCGGTTCACGTCTTCAAGCCCACGAGCCCAGGACCACTAAGCCTGGAACCGGCAGGCGGGCCTGGGCCGGTTCAACCGGGCCTAACGGGCTCCAACGACTCTTTTTAAAAAAAAAATTTTAAAAAAAAAGACCAACGATCAGATTTTTAAAATCTAGCTGTTGGCCTTTAATTTTCAACCGTTTGGAACTTTATAAAATAGTCATTTGGCCCCCAAACTTTATTTTAACCCCAAACTTTATATAATTACACTTTTTCTCAATTCTCAACTATAAATACCCCCTCATTCTTTCATTTTTACTCACCAATTTATCAATCTCTCTCAATCTATATC